>PISW01014611.1:0-20352 GCA_004023785.1 Mungos mungo | reverse complement strand
CGGATCCCAGCTGCACTGAGCGCCTCCTGTTTGCAAGGCCCGGTGTCCAGGGCAGGGGCAGCGAGCGGAGGAGGGAACCTGCCGACCACGGGCTTGAAGCCTGAGCTGAGCAGGCTGCCCCGGGGAGGCCGGCGGGGGCACTTTTAGTCCGGGGTTGGCGCGGAACGCGGCCGTGTGCCTCCAGACCCGGGGACGTCCGTGGCGCTGTGCCGTTTCCTGGTAAACCACCCTTCTGACGGTCTGCAGCAGAGCCCTCGTCCTCACCGGACCGAGGACGGGCCGCTGGGGTCTCGTTTAATCTGCCAATTGGCTCCCGGCGTGAGGGGTCGGTTGTCCAGTTAGGCTCCGCGCGGACACCCAGGTGTGTTTTTTGACGAGCTCGAGGAGAAAACGGTGACTGTGTCCCTCCTCAGCACCTCCTTGGGCAGCTGGCGGGGCACGGGGCGGCCGTGGGGTTGGGGCGCAGGTGGGCACACCCTGCAGCAGGAGTGGAGGATCAGCACCCAGCACACCGGGAACCTGTTTTCCCCGGAGCCTGTGCTGCCGGCTCTGTCCCTCGGTCAGCCTGTCGCTGACATGTCGCTTTCGCGCATGGAAGGCAGTGCCACGTGGGGGTGGTGTGCACCAAACCAGGGCAGTGGCCCTCTGCAGGGGGAGGAGGGTAGATCAGGGGCGGCCAAGGCAGACTCTGTTGTGTTAGCCGGGGCGGGGCGGTTCTGTCATTCTTCCCAACCCCGTGTGTGTGTGAAATACTGTATGGTTTTGAATAGGAAGAGTAACACAGCCTAGGTTTATGAGAATTGAACTTTCGGTTTGTGTCCATTTGCTTTAAGGAAAGCCAGTAAATAAGCAGGTATGTGGGGGGCGGGGGGAGGCATCTGTTGTTTTCTGAGTTTTGCAGCCACTGAGCGGAGGGACAAGCCTGCTGGGGGATGGTCTGGGCTAGGTGTGCCCGCCCCAGCCTGTGGGCACAGCCCTGCTTTCCCCTGGGGCGCAGGGCCCCTTCTCAGAGTTGGGGCAGGAAGGTAGCAATACCCCAGCCTGGCTCTTACTCCAGAGGAAGCGGCAGCCAAACCTGAAGCTGAAAATGTGATGGCTTCCAGTCCTTTAAAGAACAAAACAGGAAGGCGAGCGGATACAGGGCTATGTCTGCGTTCATACCTTTGATGCTAGTACTGCACATTTTTACCTGAACAGAAAGAAGTCCATTCTGTAATTAGAGCAAAAAAAAAAAAAAAGAAAGAAAGAAAAATAGGTTATGTAGAATTGTTCCAATTTCTTTCTTTATTTAATTTTTTAATGTTTTTATTTATTTTTGAGAGAGAGAGACAGAGAGAGAGACAGCATGAGCAGGGGAGGATCAGAGAGAGAGGGAGACACGGAATCCAAAGACAGGCTCCAGGCTCTGAGCTGTCAGCACAGAGCCCGACGCGGGGCTAGAACCCAGGAACCGCAAGATCATGACCTGAGCCAAAGCCGGATGCTCAACCGACTGAGCCACCCAGGCACCCCAGAATTTTTCCAGTTTTAACCCATTAATTTTTCCAACTTGAAAATAGTCTGGGATTTTTTTTGTAACGCTCCACTTTGCATGATTATTGAACCATGAAACTACTGGTCCTTGACATGATTGAACAAATTAAAAATGTGTGTAAACAGCCAGATCAAAATTAACAAGAGAGTAACAGCATAAATGGAGGCCCAGTAACAAAAGGAACAAGTCGTGGGGCACCTGGGTGGTTCAGTCAGTTAAGCCTTTGACTTGGCTCAAGTCATGATCTCACGTTCATGGGTTCAAGCCCCACATCGGGCTCTGTGCTGACAGCTCAGAGCCTGGAGCCTGCTTCTGATTCTGTGTCTCCTTCTCTCTCTGCCCCTCCCCCCTCATGCTTTGTCTCTCTCTGTATCAAAAAAAAAATAAAACATTTAAAAAAAACAAAAGGAACAAGTCTTTAAGACCATGGCATACTTTGTGTTTGCTTTTTCCTGCTTTCCCCCTTTTCAGAATGCAATGTATCTTTACCCAGAGTGATTTCATAACATGATTTGAGCCTAGAAGGAAATGTGAAATTTCCAAGTTCTTTATTTTGTTTTTTAAGATGAGGCCGTGTTCTCCTTCAGATAGGAGTAGATTGTGTGATGAGAGTGCTCGATAGTGCTGGTCCCTTACATGCCGTGGGCCCTGTCTCAGGATCAAACACTATGGAAACTAAAACAAGTGGTCGGTGGAGCCACAATTATTGATACCTCAGTACCCCCAAAATCCTCTCAATATAGTTTTTTAAAACCTAGAGCTCCTAATTACTAACTAGGTAGTGGACATACACACATGTATACTTTTCTTCAGAAACAGCCAGCAGCAGACTCCACTCCATGGTCAAAGATGATTAAGGGAAACAGAAAAAGGTCTTGTCGTGACAGACGGTGACTTGACTCCTGGCAAAGGGTGCCCTGCTGCCTGGTTTCCAGCACCCCTGCACTAGCCATGCCCGTGACCGCTGCCTCCCCGACGCAGAGCCAGAGTCTTCCTCGGCCAGGAGAGGTTTCTCAGGACATGCGGAGTGCGATCACAGCCAGCAGCTTCCTGCATGTCGCATCCCTGGGTGGCCTGGCGAGCTCTCCAGTCCTTTCTGTATCAGGGGCTGACTCGCGAACGTTCTACGGGAAAGTGCGTCCACACATCCCAAAGGTTTTTACAGTCTGATCAGACTTCCCAGTTACCTCTGCCTCTTCCAGAAACCGTGTTTCCACAAAAGGAGAAACAGGAGAAAATCGTAAATCAAGAGGCTGGGAAACAAGATAGTGTACTATCAACTAACCAAAAACCCAGGTTGACAGAGAAGTGGAGCAGAGACGCTGCAGCCACACCGGACGCAGCCGGCTGCCGGCTGGGGAGAGCAGCCCCAAGTTACAGGGCTGCCCGGCCGGGGAGAGAGCCAGGAGGGGCGGCCTCTGGCAGCTTGCCAAGGGAGCACCGCCCCCCTCGGGGGGGAGAAACTTGGGGTGAGTGCTTATGGGAGGAGCTTTGGAGGGATGTCCAGGCTACTGCAGACCTCCATGACCCGTAGGGACGGGACACAAGGAATGCATGGCACCCCGGATGCAAGCAGCCCCACACGAAACCTGCAGGCTACCTACTAGCTGCCTACAACACCCCCCCCCCAGAAGTGTCGGCTCATTGGTGTGTGCATACACAGAGCCCGTCCAGCGGGAGGACAGGGGGTGGGGCACAGAGACGGATGAGACACAAGGAGAGGAAACCCCTGGAAAGTGCCCTTTCTTGTCACCCAGTCTTTGGTGGAGTAGGTCACCAAACACTACCTAGTCCTTCTTCCAGAAGTGAGCCTTCCTACAAGTCTCGGATATTTGAAGCAAACCAATGGTATGAGAAAAACCCCAGGAGATGCTGCGTTTTGACCAAGACACAGATACGGTGCAGTAGAGAGAGGATCGTCTTTTCAACAAATGGTGCGGAACAACTGGCTATCCATATGCCAGAAAGAAAGGAAGAAATGAACTTGGACCCATGCTTCATACCAAAATGGCTCATAAACCTAACAGAAAACCTTCAAAGTATAAATCTGCTAGAAAAAGGCATGGGATGAAGTCGCTGTGACTTGCACTAGGCAAAGATTTCTTTGCCACAGCCCCTGCAGCCCAGTCTATAACAGAGCAAATCAATAAATGGCACTTCACCAAAATTGAAGACTTGCCTTTCAGAGTCTGTCATTTATATAATGAGAAGGCTAAAAGAAAGAAAAGCAGGAGAAGCTGCTAACAGACCGTCCTGGGGCCTCTCAGACACAGATGATTGCTTTCCGTGGGGAGGGGACATGCTGCATCCACCAGTTCGCCTCCCAGGGTCCTCCCCGCAGCCCCTGCCCCCACCCCCACTGGACAGGGGCGGACGCGGAGTGGCGAGCAAGTCCAGCAAAACCATGGGGAGAAGCACTGGGTGTTATATGGAAACCAAACTGACAATAAACTATTAAAAAAAAAAAAAAACAAAGAAAACCATAGTGCCCCAAAATCTAAAAACTTCAAATCACGGCATCTATTCCTGAAGCCAAAACTACAGTGTATGTGACAAATTATTAAAATAAATAATAAAAGCCATTTTCAAGAAAAGCCATAGAGGAGCACACCGTTAACCCACGACATGGGAGGGGGGGGTAGGGGCACTGACCTTCCCCCCATGCAGTTGAAAATTTGTATATAACATTTGATCCCCCCCAAACTTAACTACTAATAGCCTGCTGTGTGACTGGAAGCCTTCCCAATAACATACATCGTCGATTAATGCATATTTTGTGTGTTAACAGGTGTTATACACTGTATTGTTGTAATGAAGTAGGCTAGAGAGGAGAAAGTGTGATTAGGAAAACCGTAAGGAAAAGACGTCTGCTGTACTATCCACGATCCATGGGTAAGTGGCCCAGCGCGGTTCACACCTGCATTGCTCAAGGGTCAACTGCACCCTCCTCGAGTGCTGGAAAACACAGCCCTTGAGGGCATCGGGAAGAACAGTGGTTGGGAAGCAGCCCTGTGCTTCTATGGAAGACCTAGGCTCACTTTGCGCAGATGAGTTACTGCGAGTGCGAAGAAGGAAGCTCCGTGAGGACCGGGGACGGGGCGGCCAGGTGCCCAGTGGGCAGGGATTGTGAGGACCGGGTCAGGGTGGCCAGGTGCCTGGCAGACAGGCATTGTGAGGACCGGGGACGGGGCGGCCAGGTGCCCCTCAGACAGGCGTCCTGAGGACCAGGGACAGGGCGGCCAGATGCCCTGCAGGCATGTGTCGCCCTCCCACAGGGGTGCGGAGTGACGGATGGGCCACCTTAACGCTTCCCCAGCACAGTTCTAACAGGTGTAAAAACTACATGCTAGTGTGAGGGTTGTTTTTCAGTTGTTTCCTCTAAAAGCTAGCTGGTCGTTTCGCTAGGAGGAGTCTCGGCTGCCGCGTCTTAGAGGGGATTTAACATTCCCGGGTGGGATGGGAATGTCCAGGAAGGAAGCCAGGAAAACAAGTATCCTAAAGAGTCAAGTGGTGACAGTGGAGGAATCTGACACGAGGGAAAGGAAAAATGCAGAGCTGCTGGGGATGTGCTTATGATGCGAGGTTTTCTAGTAGAGGGTCGGTCTGGACCCTTGGAGGAGGAGCTGCATGCCAGGCCTTAGATGACAGAACGACAGGCCGGAGGAGGCCTGTTGCTGAGCACACGCGTGAGGCCTGCATGCCGAACAGGAAGAGTGCTGTCGCTTTGGCCCATATGTGAGAGCTGAGTCCCCCCCCCCCATGGAGCAGCCCTTCCCCCAGCTCTCCTAACAACGAGGTGTGAGTGTTCACACCTCTCCCCTCCCCCTCCTCGCCTACCAGCTCTGACCCTAGTAGTGTTGTTTGGGGGCTGGGGGCAGACAGCAGGCCCAACTGCCCTCCGAGCTCTGGGAGTGAGGAGGGGCACAGACCAGCTCCTGGAGGGCTTTTCTGAGGACACGGAGGGAGGAGCCACGCCTGAGGGCCTCAGGGAGCTCAGCTCGCAGGCGGCCTCCGTCCTGATGGCGGAGCACCTGCAGGAGAGGGAGGCCAGGCGTTGGTCCACGCTGGAGGCCAAGCCTCGTAACTGGAAGGAAAGGGAGACAAAGGCTGCGTGGAATGGAGGCGCGATGGGGGTTTCTAAAAACGGTTCCAAATGTCAGAGTAGAACCACCAGTAGAAGGTACCTCAAAATTCACGGGAAGAGTGAACGCAGCAGAAAACTGGCCAGTGTAATCAAGAGAACTTGGTAATTTAAGGGAAAAAAACACGCCTGGACAAAGCCTTCCATCTACATAGAATTATAAACAGAAGATATGACCTGTTTAGTTGAGAAGATGCCTCATAACTTAAGAAGAACAGAAGAAATGATGAGACCTAAGGGACCTTCATAGCCTGGGATCTTTCGGAGTTGTTTCCATAGAAGGAATAAAAGTTATTAAATGAACTTGAGGTGTAATGTAACGATAAGTCATTAAGTGGGCCAGGCCCAGGGTTGAAGGAACGGCAGTCCAGTGAGGGCACTGAGGAACTAGGTAGGTTTTGCCTCTCTTTCTGTGCCGCCATGGTCAGTATGTTGGCTTTCATCGTGGTCGCTCACGGATGGCACAGCTCCCGGCACAGTATCTTCACACACTCTTCTTCAGAGGCAGGGGTGGGGAAAGGGGGCTTCTCCTCGGAGTCTCTTTATATTAAGAAGGGAAATCTTGCCCCAAAGCCCCCAGGAGACTTACCCTCCAGGCCCACTGAGCAGAATTCAGTTACTAGTTCACGCCCTGACTGGGAAGCCGAGAAAGCAGCTAGCACTGCGACCTCCAGAGTGAAAGGTGGGCTCTCAGCGTGGGGAAGAGGTGGAGACCAGGCAGGCAGGCAGGCACTAGGTGGCCGTCAAAGGGGGTGCGTTTTGTTAGGCTAGGTGCCGGTGTCGGTAAGTTCTGAGTGTCAGGAAAACGCACCCACGGGGGGAGGCCTGCGACGCAGACCAACAGTGAAGGTGATGGGAAGGCAGTGGGAGGCGCTGGGTGAAGGCCTCCAGCAAGATCATGACAGGCTTCAGTGACAGAGGTCAAAAGGGGGAGGTTAAAATTTAAAATTTAATCAGGATATACTGAAAGTCTTGTATTTTATTTTTTAAAAAATCAATCACAAATGTACAGACCAAAAAAAAAAAAAAATTCCAGGGAGCGAGCGGCTGGGCTGCCAGAGAAGCTTATGTAACCAGAGGCAGGAAGTGTCCAGAACAAAGGGGCGTGACCCTGAGGCCTCCTGGGCCCAGTCCTGGCCAGTCTCCTGCCCTGTCTCTGTCTCTGGATTTTTCTGCCACCTTCATCCTTTGGTGTCACATTCTCCCTGCTCACAAAGTCCCCTTTCAGTGACTGCTCAGTGGGCACCTCCCCTTGATGACTCTTGGTCAAGTGCTTGCTTTTCCCGCCTTTCCTGGCCCCAAGTAGAATGGATCACTACTTGTTTCTCCCAATTAACTCCTAGCCCTTACCAGGCCTCAGCCCTGCATGCCTCACTGCTGGCCCCAAACTCAGCTTTGGGGGCTTGGAGGATCCCTGGCCTCTGCGTGGGGCCTGGCACAGCTAGTAGGCACCTGGGACTCGGCATTGTTCTAATGGATGAATAAGCGCGTGCCCCGGCCGTCTCGCGGCGTGCTGAGAGCCGTGCCTCCCAGATGCGAGGGTCCCTGGGAGGACTAGGGGGTGGCCTGAGGGAAGGCAAGGAGACCAGTCGTGAGGCCGTCGCCCCAGTTCCGTGATGGGTTCGTGTGACCGTGATCAAGATGTAGCGTGCAGACACGTCAGGAACGATCCAGAGAGATGACCTCGAATCTCATTTTGTCAGTTTAGTGGCATCCGAGGGAAGATGTCAGCTGGGCGTTGGTTCTGTGAGCCTGGTGTGAGTCGGGAAGGAAGTCTGAGCTGGGTGTAGGGATGTGTGCATGCCCTGCGTGCAGGTGGCAGCCCCAGCGGGATGTGCGGTCTCTCAGGGAGAGCGCTATCCACGGTAGCCTCCGGCCACCTGTGGCCATTTACATTGAAGTTAGTCAAATTCAATCAAATTAAACATTCAGCTCCTTAGTTGCACTGACCATGTTTTAAGTGCTAATAAAACATTCCTGTCATCACAAAACGTTCTGGCGGGTGGTGCTGATCTGAAGTGAATCCTTGAGGATTGCTTCCAGAAGAGGCTGGACACGGGCGGAGGGAGATGGAGGCCTGGGAGGCCAGGTGAGGGGTCACGTCAGAGTCACGGGCAGCAGTGTCCGGAGGGAGGTGGGGGCAGGATGTCCAGTGCAGCGGTGAACGCATCAGATGAAGACCAGAGAAGGCCCTTGACTCAGTGACATGGCAGCCGGGTGACCGTAGAGGGATCTTTTTCAGCAGGTTCATGGCCAGGAGCCATGGTGGGGTGGCTGGAGAGCCAGAATGGGGGTAAGGGGTGGAGGGGGGTTGTTTAATGAGAGAGAGTAGGATGTTCAATAGCCTAAAGAAAGTCCCATGAGTAGATCCCTCGGATATACTCACATGTTCACGGGACACCATGGTTTAGGGGACTAGTTAAGTGTCGTGTCCATACAAATCCTGCGCAGGCATCCAGAAGAAAAAGGACTTTCTACAATTCCTGATGTAGAACTCTCCAAGATTTAGTTTGCAAAGTGCAGCAGCCTGCACCGCGCAGGGCGGAAGGGCGGGGGCCGGGGAGCACTGGGAAGGGAGACCCGAGGGGCGGGCTCAGGGTCCAGGCCACGTGTGTCCACTGGGGAGCCAGAAACCCTGGCGTCTGTGGCGCTGTCCCGGGGCTGCAAGTTCCTCACGTCACCGTCACCGGGGTAGTTAGCAGGGGGTGGCTGGGGGGACAAACTCGAGAACTGTGGCCTGAGCCCCTTTCTCCGCAAACCATTCTTGCTGGGGGTCGGGGGGCACTGGCACCTGCGGAGGGCTTCGTTTGGAAATAGCTGTCTTCTCGTTGCATCGAGGCCGTTCAGCTCTGACTCCCTCCACGGTTTTGTTTTGTTCCATTTCCGCCCGGTGCCGGTTTTCCTCTCGTGGTTAGCCCTCGCTTCCTCTCGGCCGGGGACATCTGGCGGCTGCACCATGCGCGCCCGGGGAGCGACCGGCTTTTCTAGCGCACCAGAGAAGTCTTGATGCTGTTGCCAGTTTCTTCTTGTAAAGGGTGCTGGGGCTTTGTCTGCGGGCTTCTTGTGTTAACCCGTATGGGTGTTTCACTCTTCCCTTCCAGTGGTTTTCATGCCCTTTCAGTTAAGTATGAAGGAAAGAGCATTTGTCCATGTGTTTTGCCACATTCTTACCCAGAATGCTTGGTCCAAAGGGCAAAAGACTATACAGTGTATACCCACAGCCTGGTACAGCCGCAGGATTATAGATTTGGTCAAGCTGGTCTCTTTGGCTTGTCCCAAACAACTTCTGGAAACACTGATTTGCTTCCCCCTCCTAGACTCATATGACTTAACTGTGATTTAGCTGCAGACTTCGCTAGGTGGCACAGAGTCCCTTCATTAAAACCTGGCCGTGTGCTCCGAAAACATTTGCCCATGTCGTCTACAAGAGGACCTGCAGGTTGTCCATGGTAACAGGAAAAATCATCTGTATTTTACTACCTTTACCAGGGGTTCCCCCGTCAGCAGCTGATCTCTCCTGCTTTCTGCTGTTCTTGGATTCATGCAGGGAAACAGCAGTAATGGTAGAGGAGGAACTGAATATTTGAGGGCATGTTTAATTCAGCACCATTAGATGGGTCAGCTCGTGTTTCCAAACAGCCCACAAGGAGGCAGGGTGACACTCCGGATGCGAGAACTGGGTTAGAAAGCTGTGTCTGCGGCCGTGCAGGATCATACTGCTGACAGCTTAACCCAAACTGTGACTGTGAGCAGGTCCACAGGTCGAACTAAAGACAACACTGTCACCCAGGCTAGACTCCATTTTTCTAGAACCTTCCAGATTCTGGAAAGTGTGTGATGGGAACGGAAGGAAGTCATTGCTGCTCACACCACATGGAATTCAGCCACGTTTTTAGACCTAGAACCGGATGGAGTTGGAATGAAGGATTTGGTCCTAGCTTCTTTCCTGCAGTGATTTTAGGAGCCTCTAGAAGTGCCATTTTACCCATCTCCCTCTGTGGGTGCTCTTCTGCACGTGGATAAAATTGGCAATGATTTTTTTCCCTAGCTTTTCTTCTTTCTGAATTTGCAGAGGGTTTGGTTTTTTTTGTTTTCTTTTTTGTTTGTTTGTTTGTTTTTGGTCAAAACACACCTGAATTTGGTAATACTGACCTCACTCAAAGGACCAAGAATATCTTCTAAGTTCACTTGTGCCGTTAGGGCCCAAGAACAGTCAGAACTTTGTATGTCCATTACGTGGACAAAGTGGACCTGTGGCACTGCACACCGAATAATAAAGTAGCTGCTCTTGTATATTTGTTATTTTGGAGGCAACCCAAAGAGCCTTGGGAATATGGTGGGAAGCAGGCACAAGCCTCACCTGCTGGTACTCCCCTCTGACTGGGGCATCCGGGGAGCACTCCTCCGCAAGGCCCAGAGGGTACATGTGCGGTGCCCTGAGTGGCTAGTCCAGGACTGGTCCGTAGCTCCGTTCACTGAGACTCCATAATCATTGCTCCTTGGGAAACCCCAGCTCAGTTCACTTAAGGCCAACACGCGCCAGGCCCCGTGGCCCCTAAGCACGCACACACTGAGGGGAAACCGGACATGGTCCGACTAGACTGTATGTGGGCTGTCAGCCGCCAGTGCACCACCTTCTTCAGCCAGGCTCTGTGTTCCGATCACACCAGGGTCTTGGATTTCTTTGCTCTCGAAGACACGTATGCAAAAGAGTCCTTTCTTACAGAAGCAATGGCTTTCATGCCTATATTTTTAATCATTAAGAAAAATAAGCATGAGCTTTAAAAACCTCCCCCAGCCTCATTTTACACAGTCTAACCCGGACCCTCCACCTGGAGGGGAGCTCATGGAAAGACAGGGGTGATTTGGTGCTGAGGGTTGCGGTGCCTGCTGTCACTTCAGTTCTGGGTTTCAGGGACCCCAGCAGCCTCGATGTGCTCAGGGCCCTGAGACACAGCAGCGAGGTGTGTCCACCCTGTCTTCAGCTGTCAATGTTGGTCACGGTCACTGCCACTCACCCAGGAGGGGATGTAGGTGATGGGAAGTAAAGTGAAATAAAAGATTTAGGGGAGAAAGCAGTAATTTCTCTACTTAATGAGGCTTAGAGACGGGAATACATAGGCATTCGCTGGAAAAGGGATGTCAGGTGAGCGAGGGCTAGAGCCCCCGCCTTGCACTTATGGTGTTTTCCTTAGAGAAAAAGATCAAGTATGATCACGTAGACTGTCTCTGCCCCCGGCTTTGCCCAGGCTCCTCGGAATGGGCACCGATGGTAGCTGTCCTGGTTCCCAGCACGGGCACCCACGGCCGCCGTCCTTACCTGCTGGGGACGGGACCCTGTCCCGGGGGAAGAGAGCACGCCAGTCCCTCAGGCGGTGGAGGCGACGTCAAGTTGTCAGACTCAGTCAGTGTTGTAATCCTTGGTTTGGTTTTACTTGGTTTTAGTCATCATATTGATTGTGAAACACTAGATTGACGGAGGATAGAGATGTCTGTGTTTATCAAAGAGCCACACGGTGTTTAGATGGGGAACAGCCACCCCACTGCGCTGGGGCCATCCTGAAGACCCTGAAGGGGCATGTGCGCCTTCTCTGTGGCCTGCAGCCGGGCCAGAGTTTCATAAGCATCTTTGGTGATGGGCGAGGCGCGTCTGAAGTCTGGGGCTGCTCTGCAGCGGCGGGAGCCCTCGCCGTGCCTGCGTGCCCCCAGCCCCGTGGTGGGCACCCAGAATGGAGTGTGGGTGCCTCACGAGACAGCCCTCTGTGCAGCCGTCCTCACTCATCCTGCTGCCTCTGTCTAGTAGGGATGGCATTGCTTTCTTAGATTAAAGGTTATTCCCCCTTAATACTTAAAAAAAAAATGTTTAAGTTTAAAAAAAAACATCTCTGGCTGAAATCCCTGGTGTGGGCAGTAGACTGTCCCCTCCATTTAATTCAGTGGGATGTTGACCTCAGCCCTTTATTTTCTAAACTGTCTGGGTTCTGCTCCGCGCCACGTGAGATCCAGCCCCTCCTGCTCCTGGACTCAGGACACCTGTGGGAGGCTGGGCCCTGCGTCCCCTCTGGCGACCCCCACACCACCTGCTCACCCCACCCTCGGGGTCCCGTTAGAGACCTTTGATTTCTGTGGTTAATCGGTAGTGTTTATTTCTGTTCTTTGGGCTCTTAATGAAGCCTCTCTGTGCAGCGCCTTGACCCAGCCAAAGCGTGGACGGGTCAGCTGCGGGGTCTCCAAGCTCCACCGAGCTGTGGCACTTACCACCCCGTATCCTTCTGGGAGTGTCCTCTGGCCTGTTTCCTGTCCCACTCCCAGCCTGAACCCTGCACCCTGGCTGTCCCTG
The DNA here is from genome assembly GCA_004023785.1 of Mungos mungo. Lineage (NCBI taxonomy): Eukaryota > Metazoa > Chordata > Mammalia > Carnivora > Herpestidae > Mungos > Mungos mungo. Next base: position 8,337 of record PISW01014611.1, on the reverse strand, counting down.
TCAACCTAGGACCTGCAGATAAAGAGACGACTTGACCGGCCCTCATAGGCCTTGGCTGGTGACCAGCCTCTCTGGGTCTCATCTGCTAGGGGACCCTTCTGCAGTGAGAGAATGCAGCCAACCCAACCCCCCCCCCTCCCCGGGCTCCCAGGGCTTCCAGACAGAAAAGAGACTCACGTCCTGAGGCCCCAGCACATCCCTCCTGCGGTCAGGCCAAGAGGGGGCCAGTTTCTGAGCAGGTGACGCAGGGACAGTCTTATCCAGGAAGCACTTGTTGCAGACTGGACACTTGGTCTTCAAGGTGACCCGAAGAGCTGGACTAATGTCTTGTAAAGTAACCTCACTGGGTGTGTCAGGATCGTGGGCTGATGGAAAACTATTTGATGGTCCACCTCCATCTCTTCTGATGAACAGCCCAGCACCGTTTCGTAGCAGAGGTAGGGCATGGAAGGTTCCCTTCTGCATTTCCCTCTGCAACATGACATCCCACCCAGGGAGCTAGTTATCGCAGCGATCAAGGCCATTAGGAAAGTCACTCGATTCTTTTTAATTTTTATTTAAAAAAAATTTTTTTAAATTTATTTTTCAGAGACAGAGACAGTGTGAGCAGGGGTGGGGGGGGGGTCCAGAGAGAGAGGGAGACACAGAATCCAAAGACAGGCTCCAGGCTCTGAGCTGTCAGCACAGAGCCCGATGTGGGGCTCAAACCCACGAACCACAAGATCATGACCTGAGACAAAGCTCGGTGTTTAACCAACTGAGCCACCCAGGTGCCCCAGTAACTCGACTTTTAAAAGAAAGTTAAGTCATTTGCCCTCTGATTTGGGGCAAAACAACACGGTACTCTTTACATGGTTATTTGTCAAAACACAAAATGCTTTTTCCCCTTTCTCATGCAAAATGCCCCTCCACCCGACTTTTGTGACCTGCCAAGGACACCCGTTCTGTGACTTCCTCACACGCACCACCCTCACCTCCTTCTGTGATCATGATGCTCACAGCAGATGGCCATTCCAGAAGAACCGACGGTTTTATCTGTATATTACCTTATTTCCTTATGATTACTCAGCTTGCTTCTGATCTCAGGGACTCTGGCTCTTTTCATCTGCAACAGCACTTCTGTTCCACATAACCCGCCTGCATTCCGACCTGATCCCCCGTGGCCGGCCATGCCACGTGCCCCCCCTTTGTGTATGTCCCCATCACCCCAGGGCCCGATGCTCTCATTCTCCACACGCAGATCTAGAGGTTTCCAAAATGCATCCTTTCAGCTCAGCCGCCTTTTAAGCAACATCTGTCACCAGTTTTCTCTCCTTACCTAACGAAGACGACGTCGCTTATTTTAACTTCGTTGTTCCTGAATAACGTAGGACTACCTGTACTCTCCTTCTGTGTTCAGTGAGCTGCACTCTGGGGCCAGATTCAGGTCCTGACTCTCCGTTTTGCCTGTTGGAGGCGCTTTCCTTTGTGGCCTGCGCTTCGCCAGCCTTTCCGCACGTGAGCTGTTTGCAGACTTGCGATTTTGCCAACTAGTGTTCCAAAGCATCTCCCATATTTTCTGATTCTGGTGCCCTTCGGAGGCCTTTCTTTTAAAAGAAGGCGGCCAAGGATTTTTGTCTTCTTAAAAAAAATTAACTCTCAAACTTTCTTCCTGGAGTTGTAAGCAACTTCTTAACATCATGCTTAAAATCATGCTCACAGGTCAGCATGGAGGCGAACGTGGTGGGTTCTAGAGCCAGACTCCCTCAGTTTAGAGATTTAGCAGAAGCAGAAAATCTGCGCCAGGTGGGATGGGACAAGATTCAGAAAACTCGCAGCAAACACTCTTGAGATGGAAGTGTGACCCAGCGGAATCTGTCTCAGAGCTCCGGGGACCACAGCGGAGAGCTAGGTGCCGTTACAATAACAATAACACAAAACCAGGGCAGCGTTGGCCTGCTGGGCTCAGACCTCTGTGAGCTGTGTGGCCTTGGGCCGGCTGCCCAGCCTCCGGTGCCTTTAAAATGATGATAATGGTCTGTTTCTCACAGGGGGGTTGTGAGGAGCCAATGAGTTAACATAGAGTTTAGAACAGTGTCTGTTATGTGCTGTGATACCACTGCTGGTCACTGAGCTACACAGATCCGAGAACGTGACAGACCTTAAAAGTTACACCAGTCAAGCAGGAGGGGGAAGAGGTTTTGATGTGTAAGCGCAATTAGAAATGCAGGCAACGGGCAGGTGGGGAGGCAAGGAGCCGAGACTCGGTGCAGCTGGGACAGAGACCACGCGGGAAGCACGGGGCTGGCGCGGCTCACGGGAGACTGGTACGTGGGGCGTGCCCGTGCCAGGCTGCAAGCCCGGGTGCCAGTGGGGGTCTGCTACGGGAATCGCTTAGTGATTGCTTGCACGTTTTGCATAAATGGAAAGGATTGCGTTTAGGAGCCCATAACTCAGAGAAAATACCAGAACCCACTGTGGAAGGACAGAGGCCGTGAGCAGCCCCGATGAGGCCTTTCCACACCAAATAACACTTCCCCAGCCCAGCAGGGTGGGCCCCTCTCTTGTCAGTTTTGCTTTGTATTCGGCGCCTTTCAGCCGCCCATAGACTTCGCAGCATGAGCAGATCTGTCAGAGATAACAGAGATAACAGAGGTAACAGAGAGCCTGTGGTTGATTGAACACCCTTGGCGCCATCTCCCAGATGGGGAAGCTTCGGGAGTGAGTGCACGCCGGGGACGCTGGGGGAGCGGGACCTCTGGCGTGTGCAGGGCATCTGTGGAGTTCTCCGTCCAGGGGCCTTTAACCTCTGCTTTTGGAAATTTAGTTCTGAAACCCAATTATGCGGAGAAAGCGGGACCCAAAGGATTATTCAAGAAGTAGATTAAAAACAACAACAACAACATGTTTTTAAGGTAAACTGACTTTGCCCTGCCCAGGGTCAGCTCGTCAGTTAACAGACTGGTGCCCCCCCACCCCCAGCATCTCGCCCGTCCAGGGAGCCGTTCTGGGAGCCGGGCCTGACCACTGGGTCTTGGGGCCTCCCTGGAGCTGGGGTTTGATCTGGGAGGAATCTTAGTTTCCAGCTGGGATCAAGCTGGTAATTTGGCGACCTTCCTGGTGGCCCCTGAGTTCCCTCCTGCCGCCACCTCCCCAGCTGGCTCTGGGGGAGCCGAGATTCCGTCCCCACTGAGTCCCCATCCTGAGGGGCCCAGACCTGCACTAACAGGTCAGGTCACTAGATCTCCAAAACTGTGGAATTTCTGACACAAAGCCCACACTCTTGAGTCTTTCCTGTGATCTCATACATGTGACCGGCAACTCTGTGGTCTGGGAATGTGTCTCATTTACATGCCCATGTACTGCACTTAACTTACCAGTTCACTGATGTCGTGCTGAGTTACAGGCTGGACTCTGAGCTCCCTGGTGGCCGCTGTGGGCTGTGGGCCCCAGGATGTGGTCCCTCTTCCACAGGTGTTTATGGAGAGTGGGCTCCAGCTCCCAGCAATGTGACATGGGCCCCTGGGGGCAGGGGGCAGGGTTGTGCCCTCTCTCCAGAGGACACGCTAGGTGGATAAAACATGAAAGCAGGGAAAACCTGCACATAAACATGGACAAAAAGAGATGGTGTGAGTAGGGTGCAGGAATTACAGTGAGGGTGATGGTGACGGGCAGCCCCTCTGGGCTGAGTGACCTGGGTAGTCCAGAACCTAGAAGGCGGCACGTTCTGGTCCCTGCTGTAAAGCCTGGCTTGTGTCTGGGAGGCTGTTACTGGGAGTGTTGGGTGTGCGAGGCGGGCAGGGGGTGGGGCGGAGGGCCCACGGCAGACTGAAGACAGAGGAGGGGCTCAGAGGCGTCCCCACGAGGGCTCAGGTTGTGGTCGGAGCAGCCAGGTGGTAGTGGCCCCTGAGAACGGGGGAGGGAGTAAAGCTGGCTGGGTGGGGCCACGGGACTCACAATTGTAAGTCTTATGGACCAGGCCCTCCGAGGCAGAGGTGGTGCACGCAGGGCCCTCAGGATTGTCTGCGGGGGGGCTACTGCCCCTGTGCCCTCCTGCCCTTCCCCCACCAGCCTGAGGGCATCGCCAGCCCCCAGGCACATCTGGAGAGCTTAAGCATCACAGTAGAGTATGTTCAGAACACTGCTTGTTTGAGGTAAGCTTTCCTGGAGATGTAACAAATGAAAATAGTCCCCAGCCCCTGGCTGGCTGAGTCAGAAGAGCGTGTGACTCTTGATCTCAGGGCTGTGAGTTTGAGGCCCATGTTGGGTGTAGAGATTACTAGAAAATATGGAAAGAGAAAAATAGTCTTTGTGTAATGTCCCATTCTTTCTTTTTCACCTGAACCACCAAACACTTGCTTAATTTCACCCTGACTCTAGCTATGTGACCTCAGACCAGCAGTTTAGCCTCAGCGTGGTCGAAGACACAGGGGAGACCTCGCTTGTGCTCGTGACCACCGCGCCAGCACGCCTGTGCTCATGAGAGCCAGACAAGTGGCTTCCTCTCAGTCGGGGCCACACACTAGAATCATCTGGGGGGCCTAGCTCCATGGGCTGTCCAGGCCGGCACACCGAGGCTGGCAGGACTTGGGGGCGCCAGGGGGCCCCCCCTGAACCAGCCTGAGAACACAGTGCCCGTTGGAGCCGCTGCCCCCCAGCAGCCCCCGAGCTCTGCAATGAGCCAGCTCCGGGGCGGGGGTCTCTGGGAAACGGGAAGAGACAAATGCACAGGCTCTTTCTGCCCTTCAGCCAGGAGCTGCCCAAATAGGTCTCTCTGTGGGGAAGGGGGAGCGGAGCTGCTGACTGATCTCAAACTGAGCCATAAGATAACCCTGTGGCTGTGATTTCCTGAGCGCTGCGAACAGAGATCCCCAAGCGGATTGTGGGTTAGGCCAGAGGGCGTCCCTGCTACATGCCCGGAGGGTGAGGGGCTGGCCCAGGTCTGAGGAGAGCACCTCTGCTGGGTCCGGCTGTGCGTCCTTTCTTACATTAAGCTGTGCACACAGCGATTAGGTTCCTCTTATTATTATCACTAATAGTGATGCAAGAAGTCAGTCTGTGCTTTTTAAAGAGTTATTTGGAGCATAAGTGTTTTAATGAGTCACGAATTAGGGAAGATTTCATTCTCTTCATTCTGATGCTTCTTGTGGGGAAGAAGTCAGCACTATTATCCTGCTTATGTTTTTAATAAGGTCTTAATCTAAGAATCCCTAAAGCAGCCATGTTTGTTTTTTAAAGGAATAATGTTGCTCCTTCCCCACCCCCACCCCCCACCACAGGGAGAGGGAATTGGGGGGAAGGGGGTAGTACAGGAAGCAGCCTGGGCCCAGAGGGGCCAGTGCAGGCTGGGTGCTGCTCTGGGACTCAGCCTGAGCCCACGGCGTGGCCTAGAAGGGCCTACCTCCACTCCAGCTTTCGTACCTGTGGAAGGCAGCAGTCAACACATCAGAGATCCCAAGTCTGGGGACATCTGGGGAGAAACTTCAGAGACCTGGGCCCCACCACAGACCAGGGAGGGGCCTAAGAATCTGCATTTAAGAGACTCTCCAGAGTTGGAAGTGGCCACAGGACTGAATGATTATCAAGGTTCTCTCAGATTAGAACGTCTATGCCTCTTTTTTAAAATTTTTTAATGTTTTTTATTTATTTTTGAGAGACAGAGAGAGACAGTATGAGCAGGGGAGGGTCAGAGAGAAGGAGATACAGAATCCAAGCAGGCTCCAGGCTCTGAGCTAGCTGTCAGCACAGAGCCCGAGGCGGGGCTCGAACCCATGAACCGTGAGATCATGACCTGAGCCGAAGCCGGGCACTTAACCGACTGAGCCACCCAGGCGCCCCACGTCTGTGCCTCTTAGAGTTCACTCTGCCAACACTCATGGCCCCCCCTGCGCAGGGGAGGCTGTGGGCAGGGGCCCAGGTACAGGTTCACGACAGCGGTCGGCAGGGCGTGTCTGCACAGGGAGGACCCGGGTGTCGCTCACGGGCCCCGAAACCAGCTGGAGCCCCCATCTCTGGTGAGCGGCCGCCGCAGCTTGTTTCTTCTGAGCGGCTCGAGGGTCTCTTTGGGCTTCGGCCCCGGGTGACGCTCCGGTGCTGCCACCGGCTCAGCGTGTCCAGCAGGCAGGACGGGCGGTGCGGGGAGACCGCCGAGCCCGAGCCCCCCTGCGGCCAGGCGCTCAGCCCTGCGCTGGCAGAGGTCTGGGGGCACGAGCCTTCCCGGCCACTGTGGGCCACGTCTCCGGTGGGGTCACAAAGCTCCAATAGGCAGTCAGGCCCTGAGGGACCCGCCAGACTCAGGGGCTCGCTCCTCGGCACGGAGACACGCTCCCGCTGCCTGGGCTGAGCCCGAGGGGTGGTGGGGTCGCCGGCCATCGTCCCCACCTCTGCAGCTCAGTGCAGCTCACCTGTGCCCTCCCGACATCCCCCGTGCCCAGGAGCCAGCCCCCTGCGCAGGGCAGGCGCTGCGAGGGGCGGAGGGGGGTTCTGAGTCCCTCCCTGGCCTGAGTGGGTTTCCCACCCTGGGCCAAGATAAAAGTCACTCAAGGCTGGATCGTTCAGGGGAGGGGGGGCCCTCAGCCTGGCCGCTGCGAGGGGCCCTCCCAGGAGACCTGCAGGCAAGGGCTCCCAGCGGCAGCCACACACACATAATGGGGGAACGGCTTGCACCCTGCAGGGACCCTCAAAGGTTCCTCTGGATCAAAACCCACTTTGAGAACTGAATCAAACCATCACCATCACCCCGTCAGGCCGGAGCTTGCGTAGACACTGCAGCTGTGGGTCCTCAGGCCACCGTCCGCTCTGCGCCCACGGCCTGCCCTAGGCGGGCCTGCTGCGTCCCACACAGGCAGACTGGTCACCGTGACCCGCCTGTCCCCTTCCCCGGCAAAAGCCCTCCGCAGAGCCTGCTGCGGACAAGCAAGGACGCGGCAGGTCCCTCCCCGGCCCCCCGGCTCCCGTCGCTGTGCCTTCCGTGGACAACAGGCCAGGCCCAGAGAAGGTGTGGAGGGAGGTGGGGTCTCCCAGGGTACTACGGATCTAGGGGATCCCTACAAGGGGAGATGGGGCTGAAGCAGGAGACCGAACGTTCAATTACAGCCCACGAAAGGGGCTCCTGTCCCTGGAAGCCGGAGGGAGCGTGCTGTTGTGTGCAGCCCCGTGTGCCGCTGGGGGCTCCCAAGAGGGCAGCCCAGTGCCCGGGGCAGCAGCACTGCTGGTGCGCAGAGGCTTGTTTTCCCGTAATAACGGTTGTCAAAAATCAGCGTGTGTATTTTAAGCCAAATTCCAAAGGAGTCACTCATTTTTTCAACAAACAAGGCGGAGCCATGGGGAGGTTTTCCAGCACCCCTGGGACAGGGGCCTGGGAGCTGGGGGGCCGGGGTGGGGCCCAGGACAGGGAGCAGCAGGACCACCTCCATCATGGCCCGGCCCTCGGGGAGATTTCCCAGGACGCCCCCGCTGGATGGCTGGTGTCCTGTGGCTGCTAGAAATGTCCGCTGTTTTGGCACATCTCGGGGCCAGGGATTTCATGCACAGTGACCCCCACAGCCACCCTGCAAAGCGGCACCATGACTCCCCCGGCGCAGATGTGGAGACAAAGGCTCAGAGAGGTCAAGTTTGCAGGGCCGCCCAGTTTACAGGGACAGAACAAGGGCATGGCCCCGAGGGTCAGTGCTCGGGTCCCTGCTCTATCCTGTCCCTGCCCCTCTTGAGTTGGGGGTCCGGGGGGGGGATTCCAGCTGCTTCTCATTTCCGGGTCGGCAGAACACCCACCGTGCTGTCTCCACACAATGTTCCCAACCCACGCCTTCTGGCTCCCATCTCGTCAGGGTCAGGGTCAAAGCCGAGGCTCTGCATGCTCCAGAAGCCTCGGGCCGCATCAGAGCACCCCAGCTTCTTGGCTTCTCCGGGTTCAGAGGCGCTCTAATGGCGCTCCAGGGGCACTACTGCCACCGGTGCCACCAACCCCCCAGGGGCCAGCACTCAGGCTCACAAGGCTCACAGTGTCCTGTGTTCTCTCAACAGCAAATGAAGCTCATGGCCGAAAACCTGAAGGAGGGATCCAGGGAAGGCCATAAGGACAAGGAGGCCTGAACCGTCCCCCCCCCCGCCCCCCCCACGGCTGCCCTGAGCGACGGCAGAGGCCAGACCCGATGCGCGGCCACAGGAAGTGGTGCCACACGGCAGGCACCCCCTCCCCCTGGTCTCCCAGTGACCAGGCCTGCTCCCGCCCATCCCTTGCCCCAGGGCCTCACCCCCTCACAGCCACTGTCACACCCGCAGCCCTGGCAACAAGTCAGAGTGTGTGCCCACCGCGCCACCACAGAGCCACTCAGAAGGGGCCGCCTGCCGGGCCCCCAT
>PISW01014610.1:0-20370 GCA_004023785.1 Mungos mungo | reverse complement strand
GCTCGGCGATGGCAGCCAGCGGGCCACCCTCCTGCCCTCTCCTCTCTCCTCCCAGCATTTTAAAGCTCTCGCTGAAGGCAAGAAAGCATTCACCCCTCCGTCCAACCCCGCCTCCCAAGCCGGAGATGCAGAGACCCTAACCTTCAGCTGAGACCCCCACCAGGGCACTCTCTTCCAAGGCTGTGCTGGCTGCAGAGACCCGGCCGCCAGCCACGTGGCGGCCCTGCCTGACTCGGGGACGCGGGTGCCCCTCGCCCTCTCTGCCAGAGAGCACCGGGCGTTCCTCCAACAGCTTCTGCCTCCCTCCGGTTTGGAGTCAGAAGGATTAGGATGCCTGGGACTCCAGGGTGCTCAGGCTGGGTGGGAAGCTCACAAGATGTTCTTTTTGACACAGTGATGGAATTGTGTCCTTTCATTCTTCAGGTTGGTTGGCAAAGATTTTGTGAATAAAATGCTGTATCTTTCAGGTTGTCCTGCTGTTTTGTAATATGAAAGAGAAAAGACAGGGGCTCCTGGGCAGCTAAGTCAAGTTAAGCGTCCAACTCCTGATTCTGGGTCCGAACATGGTCTGTGAGATCGAGCCCCGTGTCAGGCTCTGCGCTCCTCCTCTCTCGCCCTCCCTGGCTTGCGTGTGCCCTCTCCCTCTTCCTCTCCCCCTCTCTCTTTCAAAATAAGGAAAATATTTAACGAGACAAAGACAGAGGCACCTGGGCGGCTCAGTCGGTTAAGCATCTAACTTCGGCTCAGGTCATGATCTCACGGTTCGTGAGTTTGAGCCCCGCATTGGGCTCTGTGCTGACAGCTCAGAGCCTGGAGCTGCTTCGGATTCTGCGTTCCCCCTCTCTCTCTCTGCCCCTCCCCAATTTGTGTTTTATCTCTCTCTCTCTCAAAATAAACATAAAAAAGAAAGAAAGAGACAGACTGAGCACCAGGCAGAAAGAAGGAACAGGCCTAGTAACGGCTTAAGTAAATAGCAGCTTCAGCGAATCAGCTTGTGAAATCAGATCAGATCCCAGCCCCGCAGGGTGGCGTGGAGGGTGCTCTGGCCCTGCAGGACTTGGGTTCTCTGGGAGTCTGTGCACAGTGACTGCTGCGGCCTCCGGGGAGCCTGCACAGCACAGTGCAGGCGGCAGGCGATCGTGCCGGGGCCCCGGGGGGGAGTCACGGCAGTAGAGACAGACAGACTCGGGAACCTGACTTTGGGGGCTGTGCCAGCCAAGTGCAGTCGGGAGGTCCGAGACCACACTAGTTACTTCTGACCACGGTGTGAACGCGGGAGGTGGGTCACGGTGCGGAGCCCACTCGGGATTCTCTCTCTCCCACTCGCTGGCCCTCCCCCCCTCGCCTGGGCACTCTCTCTCTCAAAATAAATAAATAAACTTTTTAAAAAACGCTACACCGTCAGCACAATATAAATACAATAAACACACAGAAGGGAAACGGTTTCTGACCAACTCGTAAACCAAGTGCGATGTTCACATCACGCCTCAGCCTGAGGAGCAAGGACACGGGGCTCAGGCCTGGCTCCGACGTCACCCTGGGCCCGGGGGCTCTGCTCGTGTAACTCAGGGAGAAGACACAGGTGTGGCGGGACCTCAGCTTCTCCATCACGTTTCCAGGGAGTGAGCAGGCTGCCTTCTTTGGCTAGAGCCCAGACTTAGCGCCAGTAGATACACTGGCCTTGTCCACGGCAGTTACGTTCTAGAACGCCACCACAGACGCCCAGTTAGCACACACTGAGCCGCCGCTCCTCGGGGAGATACGAGGTTGGTTTCTTGAAAAAAATTTTTTAAAATGTTTGTTTATTTTTGAGAGACAAAGAGACAGCATGCAAGCGGGGGAGGGGCAGAGAGACAGGGAGAGACCGAATTCGAGGCGGGCGCCAGGCTCCGGGCTGCCAGCACAGAGTCGCCGCGGGGCTCGAACTCACGAACCACAACCTCATGCCCCGAGCTGGAGTCGGGCGCCCGGCTGACGGAGCCCCCGGGCGCCCCTGGACGTCCCTCCTCTTACGAAGCCCGCCCCCCGCTCGGAGCACCCGCGCCTCGCTGCCCCCGGGCTCTCAACCCTCCGAACGAACTTGAACACAGTGTTTACTTCCTCACTCTCTCCTTTAACCCTCGACAGTGACGGCGGAAGGACAATACGTTTTAGCAAGAGGTAAACCAGCCGGGGTAGCTAACGGGGAGGGACATGACGGTGATTAGACCGCAGCCACCCTGGAAGGTGGGTGAGTGGTCACTGTGCAGGGCCGTGAGGGGGGCCTGGACGCGGCCGACAGAGACCAGAAACTGAGAAGCCACTGACACTGCAGAGCCCTGGAGAGGGTCAGGGAGTGAAAACGCCAGATGCTTGTGATGATGTGTGCAGGGTGAGGCGGAAAACAGGAGAGCTGGTCTACGGTCTCGAAGGATCGGATCCCAGGAACGTCCGCGTCCGCACTGCCCACCTCTCCGTCCCAGCAGACGACGGAGGCTCCGGACATGAGGACACCAGGCAGGCTGAGGACAGCAGTAAAGGGCCGTCTCGAGAAGAGGACCCTGTAGAGGAAGGAGCCAGGAGGCCCTCAGCCCTTCCCCGCCTGCACCTCCAGAGCAGAACATTGGGGGGGTCCTCTCTGGGTAAAACGATCAGCCAGAGAGAAAGGACCTGTAGCTACTGACAGGGAGTCTCTCTGCTCCCATCCGTGTGTGTGCACCTGCCTGCAGCCCTCGTTTTAAATGTACACGTACAGCCAGAGACCACCAGCCATTTGAAGAAAACCAGAAAAATAGAGACTCAAACCAGCAGACCAAAGGAAGTCAGAGAAACAAAGCAGGTCACTAAGAAAATTAACAATAGTATTCACAGAGCAGTAGTTCTCAAACTCGGCTGCACATTAGAATCAACCGGAGAGCTTTGATTGTTATTTTTTTAAGTTTATGTATTTCTTTTTGAGAGAGGGGGAGTTGGGGAGGGGCAGAAAGAGAGACTCCCAAGCTAGCTCTGCACCACCAGCCAGAGTGGAGCCTGACGTTTGACTCTGACCCACCAACTGTGAGATCATGACCTGAGCTGAAATCAAGAGTGGGACACTCAGTCAACTGAGCCACCCAGGTGTCCCCATCTGGAGATCTTAAAAAATTTTAACATTTATTTATTTATGGAGAGAGACTGAGCACGAGCAGGGGAGGGGCAGAGAGAGAGGGAGACACAGAATCCGAAGCAGGCTCCAGGCTCTGAGCTGTCAGCACAGAGCCCGATGCGGGGCTCGAACTCAGGGATCATGAGGTCGTGGCCTGAGCTAAAGTCAGACGCTTAACCAGCTGAGCCCCCCAGGTGCTCCTGGCGATCTTTTGAAGAAAAGTCTCCTCGCAGGGACAGCGCACCAGACTGATTAAGTCACACCCTCTGGAGGATACAGGAATCCATACTTTTCCTAAGCTGCTCAGATTATTTCAATATGTAGAAAAATTTGAGAGCCACTGTTGCAGAGAGATGAGCAGATTCTACATCCCTGAAGTCAGGAGACTTAACAAAAGAAAATGAAGTGAGAAGATACAACAATTATAAACATCTATGTGCCTAATAACAGAGCCTCAGAACACATAAAGCAGAAGCTGACAAAACTGAAGGGAGAAACAGCTGTGCAATCAGAGCTGGAAACTTCCCACCTCACCGTCAACACGGACAAAACACTGAGACAGAAGGGAAAGGAGGGAACGGAGGGCTTAAACTGCACAGCGGCCCGACCAGCTCCGTCGACAAAGGGAGAGCACCGTCCACAGCGACGGAAACTCCGCGGGCGCACACGGGCGTCTTCCAGGAGAGGCGGGACGTTAGGCCACAGATTGAGTCTCAACAGGGTTCGGAAGGTAGACATCATACTGAGTATCTTCCCTGACACAACGAGATGCAGTCGGAAATCAACAACAGAAGCAAAACTGAAAACCCCACAATTTGGGAAAATCAAAGAATATACTCTGAACCAATGGGTCAGATAAGAAATCACAAGGCGGGGGCGCCTGGGGGCTCAGTCGGCTAAGCATCCAGCTTCGGCACAGGTCCTGATCTCACGGTTCGTGGGTTCGAGCCCCACGTCAGGCTCTGAGCTGTCAGCACAGCCTGCTTTGGATTCTGTGTGTGTGTGTCTCTCTCTGCCCCTCCCCTGCTCATGATCCGTCTCTCTCTGTCTCTCAAAAATAAATAAATGTTAAAAAAAATTTTTTTTTAAAGTTCTCAAGGAAACACTCTAACTTTACAACCTGAGGAACTAGAAAAAGAACAAACTAAACCCAAAAGTAGCAAAAGGAAGGAAATAATAGACATTAGAGCAGAAATAATAGAGACTAGAAGAACAAAAAGAAAACCAATAAAACCCAAAATTGGTTCCTAAAGAATAACAAAACTGAAAAGCCGCGGGCCCCCGGCTGGCTCCACAAGTTCAGCATCTGACTCTTGATCTCTGGGGTCATGAGTTCAAGTCCCACGTTGGGGTAGAGTTTACTCAAAAAAAAAAAAAAAAAAGGGCCTGGGCGGCTCAGTCGGTTAAGCCTCTGACTCTTGATTTGAGCTCAGGTCATGATCTCGTGGTTCATGGGTTTACACCCACGGGCTTCACACCGATGTCTGGAACTTGCTTGGGATTCTCTCTCTCTCTCTCTGCCCCTCCTCCTCCTCCTCCTCCTCTATCTCTCTGTCTCTCTCTCAAGAAATAAACTTAAGGGGGCACCTGGGCGGCTCAGTCGGTTAAGCCTCTGACTTCGGCTCAGGTCATGATCTCATGTTCGTGGGTTCGAGCCCCGCGTCAGGCCCTGGGCTCACAGCTCAGAGCCTGGAGCCTGCTTCCTATTCTGTGTCTCCCTGTCTCTCTTCCCCTCCCCACTCATGCTCTGTCTCTCTGTATCAAAAATAAATAAAACATTAAAAAAAAAAGAAATAAACTTAAAAAAAGCACCTAAGATCAAAGCATGCAGGGCCTTCTAGGCAATAATAAGACTGAGCAGATGAAATCACTGGTGATAACTTCACTCACCAGAGCCGTGCGCAGCCCCTCCTACAACGGCTTCAGGATGAGCACAGGACGCGTCCTCATCTTTTGATTTGGGGTTGGACCAGGTGACTTGCGCCTGGAGGTGAAACACAAGAACTTGTTAACCTAGTAACTTAATAAAATGAACACATTTCTAGAATCATAAAACCTACCAAGACTGACAAATAGAAAGTTTGAAAGCCCTGCAGCTGGTAAGGAGACAATCAGCAATCAGCCTTTTAAAATCAAAGTAGCAGGACTGCTGGTTCCAAGGCAATGGGGGTGAGAGACGTGAGTGAACTTTTTTTTTCAGTTTAAATAAATTGAATACAATTTTCTAAAAAGTAGAATACACATAGCATGAGACTGGCCACTGCGGTCCCTCTCACCACACGAGTCGGCGTCAGGAGCATTCAGGCGCCACCGCCGCCGCCCCGAGCCCCAGAGCTGGCGGCACCTCACATGGAAGCTTCGCTCTCACCCAACGTCACCCCGCCTCCCTCCCCCACAGCCCCTGCTAACAGCCCTGTGCTTCGGTCTCTCTGGATCCGCCCAGGCTAAGTACCTCCTGAGTGGAGTCAGACTTGGCGTAATGTTTTCAAGGTTCCTCCGCCTCGTAGCACGTGTCAACATTTCCTTCCTTTTTAAAAGGCTGGACAGGGGCGCCTGGGTGGCTCCGTGGGTTAAGCGTCCAGTTTCAGCTCAGGTCATGATCTCACAGTTCATGAGTTCAAGCCCCTGGAGGGGGGGGGGGTCCGGAGAACCGGGACACTGGTTTGTCCCATCGCAAATGCTCCAAGGATGGGTCTGCCAGGAAGAGCCCGCTTTTCTGGTGAGGGAAGAGCCCGAGAGCCACCGGGGGACGCGCAGGGCTCGTGGCCTGGCCCAAGAACCACCAAGGCGGGGGCTCGGGGACCTCTCAACGGAAACAGCAGAGGAGACTCAACAGAACTGACAGCAAGGGAGCCTGACCTTCCAAAGTCCTGGGGCCACCCACGCGGCCTGCGTACAAGACCACCAAGGCTGGGGGCAAGTGGGCGGCTGACGGCCGAGCCTCTGACTCTTGGTTTTCTCAGCCTGTGATCTCGCTGCTCATGAGTTCGAGTCCTGCACTGGGCTTGCTTGGGATTCTCGGTCTCTCTCTCTCTCTCTCTCTCTCTCAAAAATCCCTCTGGGTAGGGGGGCAGCCTCAGCCTCCCCCCGGAGGAAAATGCCCTTCTGAACAAGAGAGAAGGGAGGGAGGGAGCCGGACACTGCAGAGCCAGCACGCCCGTCTTTGTGCACGAAAACAGAACATAAATCTACTTTCAAAAACTTCATCCCATGTCTAGTCTTTTCTTTCCCTTAACGATCTTCCGGAACAAATAAGTTTCGGGAAATCCCAGCCTAGCCCGAGCCTGCTTTATGTCTAGTCAGGACGGCTTGGCCACACCCCTGTACACAGAGGGTCCGTCAGCGGAGCCTCGGACCCCGGCCGGGGCGCTGGGCCCCGGGGACGGCTCTACTGAGACAGAAACCAGCCTTGCCGCGGAGACCGGTGTAATTAAAGAAAGAACATCATTTTAAAAACTAAACTATCTGAAGCAAAAAAGGTAAAATGCTAAGATTCAACAGAGGAGTAGATACACCGGTGTTTCCTCTATTTAATGTGTGAATTAGCGATTATGTTTTAACACCGCACACAAAGAAAGGAAACAGACACTTAACATTCACTCAGTCAAGTTTATTAAATGTACCGCGTGCTCAGCACTGTCCTAGGCAGTTAACATGAGAGAAATTACAAAACAAGGTGTCAACAGGGGAAAAATATACTCTGCACTGGATAGTAACTTGCAATCATTTCCATGTTACTTTCCAAAGAGTTCTTGGATTGTCTGTGGTGTGGGTCCCCTCTTCCTCCATGTCCCCCTCAAGCTGTTAGCTCTGTTAGTAACGTGCCGCCAGGACCGTCCCTCAACAAGAGGGGACAGGAAGAGCACCTTCCTGTTGCGGAGGCAATCCTGGGCCGGTCATGGGGTCCCAGGTGGGGGAGACATGGTGAGAGGGAGACCATCGGCCCCGAGGGCTCGGGGCACTCACGTGCACCCCAAGAAGCCAGCCTTGGGGAAGCAGAGAGGGCCCGGAGGCCCTCACTTACCCCCTCCCCGGGGGTTGTGCTTAAAGTGCGAACACGGTAAGAAACGAGGCACAGCCACATGCGGTCTTGGGGCCGCTAGACTTCCCACCCCCTCCTCTCCTCTGACTTGTGCTAACACCAGACACTGACGCCACCAGGGCCCAGGTCAAGGGGGAGGCCTAGTGCCCAGTGAAGAAACGGGAGAAGGTCCACCGTACGACCTACGAGGCCCATGAGGCGGCGCAGACAGAGCAAGGCAGAGAGGAATGCAGCAGAAGGGACTGGTCGGTGCCTGCCCGCTGCCCTCGGGCCGGGGGTGGGTCCCATAGCTCCCGCCTGAATTTTCCCTGAGGGAACAAAGCTGCAGGACACGGGGAGGAAACTGGACATGCAGGCCCTCCCTGTCCCCGGCCGGGCATGCCCCATGCCTGCCGTTCGAAGTGCCAAGGGTCCTGGTGAGAGACACAGAGCAGGCCCGGCCGGCGGGGCCGCCTGCGCACAGCATCCATGAAGGCCCCAACCTGAGTCAGAACAAGGGGCCGAGGTCCAGCTCCCAGGAGAAGCTGTCACGTGGGTGACAGAGGGGACCGCAGCAAGCAGGGTAAGCAGAAGCAGCAGCGGGATGACCTGGCAACGGGGCCGGGCAGAGGCTGCCCTGGAGGCGGGGGGGCGCCCCTCTCCCATTGCACCCAGCTCAGAGCCAGACCTCGTCACTGCTCACGCTGGACACTCGGTAGATATAGCCCAGCATCGGGAGCCTGATGAAGCCTGCAAGGTCAAAGACGCCGTGGGTCTCAGTGACCCTCTCTGCCCCTTGGAGACCAGAGGCCTCTGCCATAAGCACAGGGCTGGGGCGCAGAGGAGGGGGCCGTGGGCCCGGGTCCCCATACCTCGGCTGGTAAGGAGGCCACCAGGCTCGGGGTCCAGCAGCTCTGGCCGGCTGCTGTTCTGAGCCATCTGCCGGTCTGCCGGTCTCTCTGCTGGGTGACAAACGGGGCAGTGCCCAGGATGAGGAGTGTGCCTGATGGGGCCTAGCCCCTCCTGTGCCAGGGGCAGACAAAGGGTGTACCTCTGGAGTCCGGAGTGAGGTCATTGAGCTGAAGGTTGGACGGGAGGGACATGTTCTCCCGGGGCAGGCGCACATTGTTGAGTTTCAGGTTGTTGGAGTCACTGCGGGTGGGCGGACGGAGCCCGGCTCACGCCCCAGCTCCAGCAGGCAGACTCCTGCTTGGGGGTCCGGTCCAGAACCAGCGAGACCCCCGGTTTCCAACCGTCCCCAAGCTGCTTCTCAGTTCGGCCCGCCCGCCCGAGAGCCCCAGAAAGAGTTACCTAGAGACCAGAGACGGGCGCCGGGAAGGGCCTGGGGAGAAAGAAGCCCGCACTTTCTCAGGCTGCCCACTTGCCCTGGGCTCTGCCCCGATGCCCCTTCAGACCCAGGGCCCTCAGGCAAGATCTCGCCAATGCCCAGCCTCTGGGACAGACTGGGCTCCCCGTGCTCAGCCCCGGGTCGCATCTGGTTTCACCCATGGGCGGGCCCAGGGAGACCCTGTCTGCCACTCGTCAGGGACCTGCCTCGCCGCTCCTCCCCCTCCCTCTCGCTGCCCACCCCTCCCCGTCCTGGATCTGACCTACCTTTGGTCTTCTTCTCTTTCCTGCACACCAGGCAGGCCACCAAGGTGCTGAACCCCACCAGCGTGCCCAGGGCCAGCCCCCCCGCCAGGACGACGCCCAGCAGCGGCACCTCCACGCGGGCGGCCAGGAGCCCTGCAAGTCGCCGTCAGGTCAGGGTCTACGTGGGCGCCCCGGCTCAGGGCGCTACAGGCCCCGCTCAGCCCTCCTTGCCCGAGGCGGGTGGCACAGCGCGCCCGAGACTCACCCGCAGGGCCAGCGCTCGGCCCCTTCCTGTACTGTGACCCTGCACCCCCTGAGGCTTTGCGGGGCCAGTCGCCGGCCGTGCTCACCCGGGGCCGGAAGCGAGGCGCTGGCGACGCCCACGGCGTTGGCGGCCACCACGGACAGGTTGCGCGCCAGGCTGCGGAGCTGCAGCTGCACCGTGTGGTTAGTGAGCCAGGGGTAGCTCTGGGCATCCAGCACCAGGAAGTCGGACGCGTTGACCGTCACCGGCCCGTCCTGGTCGATCCAGGTCACGTTGGCGGGCGGGTTGGCACGCACCAGGGCAAACAGGACAACCAGGAGGCCTGCGCCCGGCGCTTCCCGGGGCTCGGCCCCAACCTGGGCGATCTCTGGTTTAACTGGTGCAAAGCGGAAGCCAACATGCTCTCACCACGGCCCCTACTCCTGCCCAATCTTCCCAAACCCAGGAGGGAGCCGGGGGCCTGGACGTCCCCTCCCGGAGGCGCAGGGACACAGGACGGCTGGGCCTCCCTGAGAAGCAGCACTTGGTAGCGACTGACAGTATAGACACGAGAACCAAACTGCCTGCATTCAAATCCTGGCTCTGCTTAGGAATAAGACTACAGATAAAGCATTTAGCCAATCTGTGCCTCAGTTTTCTAACCTGTAAAATGGGGATACCAGTAACCACCACCTCAGGATTTCCGTGAGGGGGACGTGAGTGCAGACTTGCGAAGTGGTGAAGGGTCTGTTAAAGGCTCTATCGGACCTCCTGCCTGGTGGCTGCCGGGGGCCCCAGCTCAGAGGCACTCACACTGCACGTTGAGGATGACGGAGGCATTAGCCGACCGGCCACTGCCGGGGTCCTGCAAGGAGCAGTTGAGCTCGTGCTGGGCCCTCTGGGCAGTGACCGTGAAGGTGCTGGTGCCCCCGGAGAAGGCCTCGCCGCCCACGCTCAGCAGTCTCGAGGTGCTGGCCTCCTGCAGCTGTCCGTCCAGGTACCAGGCCAGGCGGGGCGTCCCAAGCCCCCCTGCCACCCGGCAGGTGAAGGCGTGGCGTTCGTTCTCTCGGAGTGCCCTCTCGGCCCAGGTCTGACCATCAATTTGTGGTGCCAATTCCCCCCAACCTGGAACACAGCAGGGGGCTCTGGGGAGAGCTGGGGGAAGGACGGTACTGGGGTGCTGTGGCCTGTGACCAGCACGACATCCGGCCGGACCCCGGGGCTGTGGGGGACAGGAAGCCACCTCTGGTCTCTGCGGCCTGAAGCGGGTTCCCAAACCCAAGGTGCAGGCAAAGGGGGGGAGGGAGCTTGCCCCCAGGAGCGCTCGGCCGCGGGGTAAGCGGGGGTGTACCTGAGCTCAGAAGCGCTGGCAGGAGCAGCAGCGTGTGCGGGAGGGCGGCCGGGCCTGAGGGCCCCGCCATGGTGCCTCAGGCCCCGGCCCCGGGCTGCCGAGAGAAGGGGGCGGGCCTCGGTGTCGGCCCGTGACCGCACGCAGGCGCGGCAGTTCCTCCAGAAACACAAATAAACCGTGCGCCGACACACGAATGGAGGCTGACCCGCCGCGGCGGGGACGGGACGCGAGGAGCCCAGCGCAGAGGCCGGAGGCCGCCCGCCACCTACCACCCACCTTGCGGGTTCAGAGCCCGGCGCCGCCCCAAGGCACAACCGCGCGCCGACTCGCGGACGCAGAGCGCGCGCGCACGCGCGCACGCGGCGCAGTACCCCTCCCCCAAGGGACCGTCCCCTGGGCCCCGCCCTCCGTCCCCCCGTTTACCCCGCCATCTTTGGCCCCACGCCCCCTTTCCCGCCCTCCGGGGACCAGGCGGAAGTGGGCCGGAGCGGCCGGGGTCGCCCGGCAGCCCCGCACTGTGGCCGCAGGCTGCTCCCCTGGCGCCCTCCCCACATTCCCCGCGAGCGACTGCGGCAGCCTGCGGGGCGGGGCCGTCCGCGGCCAATCAACGGCCGAGCGCGCGCGCACGCCCCGCCCCGCCCCCGCCCCCGCCCCCGGCCCGGCGGCCCGCAAGGTGCCCCGCAGCGGCGCGGCGGGCGGCGGGACGCGGACACGGGCGCGAGTCGGAGAGAAGCGCGGCTTTATTGGTTGGTCTCAGGGCCGTTGCGGGGCGCGCGCAGCTGCCGCATCATGTCGGCCAGCATGCGGTTGCACAGCGCGGCGTAGGGGTTGAGCAGCACCAGCTGGCGCCGCGCGAACGGGCTGCCCAGCCGCGCTGCCCGCTCGAAGTCCCTGCGGGCGTCGTCGTCCCGGCCCTGCAGCCGCGCCAGGAGCCCGCGCTGCACGAAGCCTTGGCGGGCGGCGCGACCCCGGCCGCCACTCAGCGCCACGGCGCGTTCCAGGTCCTCCAGGGCGCCTGCGGGACGGGCGGGGGTCAGAACCGAGGCCCCGGGGCAGGGCCACCTGCAGCCCGCCTGCCCTGGCTCCGCGGCCGGGTGTGGGTACGCCCATCGCACGCAGGCGCACTGCAGTTGGCCGGCCTTGCCCTGGGTCGCACGGCCCGTTGAGTGGCAGAGCCGAGACTGTAGTCCCCGTGACCTTTCGCCATTGAATACACCAAAACGTGAAGGGTGCTGGGACGATTTGGAATGGTCACTGTGTGCCTGAGTCTGGCCCCTTGTCCAGCAGTAGCAGGCCGTTTTGTCCATTCACATGGCCATTAAGCATCTACCCTGTGCCTGGTGAGGGACTCAGAATCTCAAAGTCAAAAAAAAAAAAAAAGTACTGACAACTGTTTCTTACAAGTACAGTAAAATCCATTTCTCTTTCTTGTCCTTTTGAAGGCATTTCTCTCCCCTTACTCAGTGTGTGCTTTAAACCCACGTTTCCCTGGGGCGCTTGGGTGGCAGAGCAGGTGAAGAAGCTGGTTTTGTCTCAGGTCATGATCTGCTGGTTCACGACTTGGAGGCCGCCGCGGCCAGCCCAGAGCCTGCTTCAGGCCCACCTCTCCCTCTCTGCCCCTCTAGCGCTCTGTCTTTCATAACTAAATACATATTAAAATGTATATATTTAAAACCGCTTCTCCCTCACCTGTTCTTCCTCGTTCTCTGTCTCCATGATCTTCATCACTTTCTATTTTCATTAAAGGAGGCCTTGGAGCCAGAGCCGCCCCGCACTTTGTCAGGTGTCATTCTCGTGAAATACTTGGATTGCGCATTAATCTCTGAATTCAAACTCAGGCAGCTGTTAGTATTCTAGGGCCCGGCTGCAGTGGCCTGGGCTCTGCCTCAGGTCACTCTCTAGTCTAAGGAACTGTCAGGCCGCGTGCGGGGCCGCTCTCCGTCCAGACTCTGTCTTGATCTCAGAGCCCGGGGGGCGGGGGGGGGGGGGGCTGTGCTGCCCAGGCCACTCAGATGGTTAAGAAGCTCTCTGATCCCAGCGTGTCTGGGGCTCGCTGGGGGAGCTGGTCTGGAGGAATGAAAGCCTTTTCCAGGCAGCAGCACCTCCATTCCTCTCGGGGCTTTTGATCTACAGACTGTCCTCAGCTGCTTTTACAGCCCACTCAGCCCCTCCTGCCAAAGCCAGGTTCAATCTGGTCACTCCCCAGTTACCATCCTTTTAATGATTCCCCAGGTGTTCAAGACACAGTCCAACCTGCCTACCATTCCCTGTTCCTCACCATCAGGCCCCTGTTTACTGCTGGGGACTCTCCGCCCTCCCACGGCGCCCCATTCCAGCCAGCACGGAGCTCTGAGGTTCCCTGTACTTTTCCATCCTCCTGGGTCTCTACCTGCCTTTTCTTCTCTCACTTCCTCTCTTCCTTTCAGTTGCCTCCCGCTCATCCCTTCAAATCACCCCTCAAGGCGGGGGAGGGGCAGATACCAGGCTGAACCCTCACAGCTGGTCCTACCCCTTGGACCGTGAGCTTCTTGAGAAGCAGTCGCACAGGGGCACTGAGAACACAGACCCTGGAGCCCCCCCCCCCCCCCCCCCCCCCCCCCCCCCCCCCCCCCCCCCCCCCCCCCCCCCCCCCCCCCCCCCGCCCCGGCCTGCCGCAAACCCCGGCTCTGCTGCAGTCTTCTTCCGTAAAATGGAGGTGCCGCCAGCACACACCGCGGGGGTTGCTGTGAGGATTCTGTGCAAAGTGGTCCCTGTGGGGGGTCTATCTTTCATCTTTGTCCTCAGCACCTAGCCCACCGCTAAGACAGGAGACTCTCATTAAATGTTTGTTAAATAAACAAATGGGGTGCAATCTCTTTGATGTTCGCAATAGCCCCCAAGAGATGGGGGGCCGTGAGATAGCTCTTGCCGGTAAGAACACAGGTTCAGAACAGTCTAGTGACTCCCCAGCCCCCAGGCCCGGGCCCCACAACCACGTCATCTCGAGTCTGCGGACCCCAGGGCCCCTCCTGCGGAAGCTCCAGGGCCTCGGCCCTCACCTGCCACGTCTCCTTGGAGTCGGCGGGCCTGGGCTCGGTTGTTGTAGGCCGAGGCCCGCTCGGGCAGCAGGCCGATGGCTTGGCCAAACCTCTCCAGGGCCGTGTCGAGGTCGCCGGCCTCGGCTGCCATCACCCCCTGCAGCTCCAGGGCCTTGGACTGCTCCAGCTGTGCCGGAGGGAAAACTCCGTCTGTGTCAGCAAGAGGAAGGGACAGGTGTGAGGCTGGGGGGAAGAAGCAAAGGCCAGCTCGAACTCTGGAAAGGCGCGACCTGAGCCGGTGGGGGCTGGGACGTGGGTCACGGCGGGGCCAGAGGCCGTGTGTTGGGCCGGGGGCGCTGAGGTCACCAGGGCTGACAGGTGGTGCTGCCTTAGTTCCCAAAGGACCTGAGAATGGCGCTCAAACGCCTCAGCCTGTAGCTAAATGACCTACTTGAGGTCACACAGCCTGGAGGTTGCACAGCTTGGATTTGAACCCAGGCCTTTCTGGCTCCTTGGCCTGTCCCCGTCGTTCTTTCTACTGCGCTGCCTCCAACACGAAGACCACCATGACCCACTCGGGTCATGAAGGTCACTCCCAGGGTGCCCCTCAGCTTTCTAGGCTGGTCTCTGTGAGGCCGAGGCGTCACCCCCTCAGACACCAAGGTCACCAGACACTCCTGGTGGGGACTGCACAACGCCCGCTGGAGACCGCAGGAAGGCATGAGTGCACTCGGGTGTGTAAGGGTCGGCTCAAGGGCCTGGCTCGGAGCCGGTGGAGTCCTGAGGGCCTGCTGAGGTCGGGCCGCTCGGCGGAGCCACCCCCACCCCCCTAAGGTTCTGTGTGGAGTGAAATGCCCGTTATGACAAAGATGCGAGTTTAGTACCTCCCCACGCCCCCAACACAGATGAGCTTGGATTATGGGGTGAATTCGTGGTGAGGGAAGTTCGGGGCGGGGAGAGGTGAAGGACATCCAGATCCTGGCTTTCGTGTTTCCGCAGAGAAACTCTTGCCAGGCCCCAACCTGTGCACCAAGGATCAGCCCACCTCCGATTCCAACCTCAACCCTCATTCGAGGGTCCCGGAACAAGGTGCCCGGTGAGCCCACCATCCTCTGCCAACAGGGGGGCGCTACCGACCACAGTCCAACTCACCTTCATCTATTTCGTCCTCCACTTCCTCTCCCGCATCCAACCCACCCAGGTCTCCGAATGGGGCGTCAGGGTTGAAGATAGCCTGCAGCACTGCCTGATCGTTGGGCGTCCCCATGGTGCCGGCAGCCCACTCCCAGATCCGAGGTGGCTCAGGACGGAGCAGGGAGGACGGGGCCGAGGCTCACGGCCAGCTGATCTGAGGGCATAAGTTCTGTTTGAGGCCCGTCCCCCGCGAAGAGCGTCTTCCAATCCTTGGCCGTAGTGTAAACCCAGCCTCATTTGGCCTGGGGTGAGCAACCCTGGCTTGGCTGAATATTTAAAACGATTTCTCAACTCCCTGCCCCAGGCCTAGGGGGAAGGAGCAGAGTAAATAAATCCGATTTCTGCCTTACGGTGGAGGGAAGCAGAGGGGGCGCTCCCTGAAATGCCTTCATTTTACGATATTCATAGGTTGGGAGGAAGTCCTTAGAAGCCCTCTTGACCGCCCATGGATTAAAGAAAAGGAAAAAAAAAAGTGGAATATTCAGGAGATCAAGCAATTCCTTTGTCCCCTTGCCCCCGTCTTCATATCCAGGGTTAATTAGGTCCTGAACCCGCAGCACTGATGGGTAAGGGGAGGGACGCGGTTCGGAGTCGGTGTGGGCGGGGCCTGGCGCCCGAGGAAGGCGAGGCGGAGCCGCGAGGACCCACCTGCCGAGGCGCTCGAGGTCGGGGCTCCGCGCTGGCGGCTCCTCCCACCCCGCCCGAAGCCGAAAGAAAGTGTGATCGTGTGCAGCAATAAACTTGACATGTTTATTAATTAAACTATCACTTAAATAAAAAAAAGTGCATAGAAAATAAACATGTTTAAAAACTCCTTTTTTTTTTACAACTATGTACACTTTTTACTTTTACATTCAGTCTTTCGTAGAGAGCTTTCAGCATTATTATTTTTTGAACTATTAAAGTATTTTCCTTCATCCCTGTCACAGGGAGTTAACACTGATGGACTTTAGACACATTTTTTTCCTTTTTTTTTTTCTCTTTTTCTCTAACCAGAAGCTTGGAAGAACACAAGGAAAAAAACCAAAAGATTTGTTATACATGATAAAGTTGTCAAGAAATGTCTTATTTCTAGAAAAGAAGCTTGTCATGTTGAGCTTTTGAAACAATTATTCAACTACCTGTATTTACTAAAGAGACTGTTAAAAGTTCAATAAAAGAAACACCACAAGTCTATTTCTTGGTTGAAAGAACTAGAGGACCTCGGAACAAGATACCAGGAAAGCACAGAACACAATTTTCCCCTAAATGCAGGTGGTGACCCCAACATTCATAACCAAAAGTAGAGAAACGAGGAGCACAGGTACTGACTGGCAGCGTTCTCGGGCGGAAGGAGATCCCGGTGACACCGTTCCTGCTTCTCTGATCCCTGGAGAGGCCGGTTTTGGAGGATCCGAGCGCCGGCCCGACAGTCCTGCCCCCACAAGCGACTGTAACACAAGCCTTATCTATAGTGTTAAGAGAATTAAAAGCCATGGACTGAACTAGGTTTTGTTACATGGTGCAATACTATATCAGTTCCTATATATATCATATTTATATTTACTTGAAAACCAAAACAAAAGAAGTTGCAAGTTTTCAGAGTGTGAGACTCGACTGGGATTCATGATTCGGCACAAAACCATCTGCTCGATAACCTTGTATTGCTTTAAAATGAAGGAAAAGAAACGTAGAATTACACCCAGCCCTTTGCAGTGACCCGCTTTTCCTTTAGAAAGAAACAAAACAAAAAAACCACCCAAAACTTGATTTCTAATTTAAAAAAAAAATCCCAAATCAAACTTAAAAGTTAACATCTGATAAGGTTTTGACCTTTAGTATTTCAGATACTTGATTGAGCGTCAGTCCTTTAGAAAGATACATTCATTAAAAGATTTTTTTTGTTTTTTTGTTTTTTGTTTTTTTTTTTTTGTTTTTATGTTGCTGTTGTATTTTTTTAAATCAAGGGAGCTGCATGGTGCTCACTGCATTGGCCGGGGAGGGGGTGCTGGGGGGGGTGTGTGTGTGTGTGTGGCCGGGAGGGGGCTGACGGAGGCAAGCGGGGTGGCGGACCAAATCGCGGCCAGGAGTCTGGCTGCAGACTTACACAGAGCTGCCAGGGCCCCCCCTTGATTCTGGTGATTGGTCTAAAACCAGGAGGGCTGTGCTGGAGGTGCTGGACGGTAACGGAGGGAGCCAGGGGACCAAGTTCCGGCCATAGGGTCAGTGCCATGCAGCTGTTCTGGTCACACAGTCGTCACTGGCCACCAGGAAATGCAGCCACAACAGGTTTCTAGCAGCGAAGCTGTAAGGGGCTGGCTCTCTCGCTGAGAACTGACCAGGCTTGCAGCTGTGACTCCTTAGGGATTCGGGTGCCCCTTGGGGGGTTCCTGGGAATGACTCACCACAGTTCCTCGGTCTGCACTTTTGTGCGGAGATTCCCTTGGTCACTTTCAAAACAAACTCGGGTGTTTTGGAGACAGATAGGCCATGGTTGGTTTGGTTTTGTGGTCTGCCTTCTTTCCCTCTGGCAGGGAACCTCAGCTTATTCCCCAAGTTGCTGGCAGGTACGCTGAATTTTGGCAATGGACTCGAGGCTGAGCTAGAAGAGGACTCTGCTCATTTCTCTGGTTGACAGGGACTGAAAAGGCAAAGCAGCTGCAGCCGGCAGGAGAAGGGATGATGAGCCCCCCTCCGGCCTCAGGGTCCGGGACTGGTAGGAGGAGGACGAGGAGGGGGCTCACAGTACAGCTCGGCCTAGCAGGGCAGTGACTAGGTCTATTTAGCTGAGTCTCCCCCAGCCCCTGACTGGCCTTTGGGTCTTCCTCAGGGTGAATTCACGACCCATCAGTGCATTAATCATTTCAGTAACAAATGCAGCTTAAGGTTTTTTTTTCTTAAAAAAAAGAAAAGAAAGAAAGGAATAAAAGGATTTACAAAAAAACCTCACACAGTGCAATAATAAAGGAAACCAGACACGAGTGGGACCCCTAGGGCCACCGTGCCTTGTTCACGGGCAAAGGAGGAAGGGAGGCGAGGTCTGGGTGGAGTGTGTTTCCCCAGCCCCCTGCTGGCACTTCTCCACGATGACAAGTCTCTGCCATCCTGGCCACAGTGCTGGGCTCCCTGCACAACAGCGAACACAGTGACAATGTTCCAGCAAAGCCACCAGACACAGTTCGTAAGGTCACGGAAGAACAGGAAGCCCAGGGCGGAAGGCACAGCAGAGCCATGGGTCCCGGGCCAGAGAGCGCAGGGCTGAGTCGTATTGCTTTGCTGGACTTCCGGAGGGACTGGCCGCTCGAGGGGGAGGGGCGCCCTGCCCCCTACTGGACTGCACTGCTCGGAAACCCGGGGGTGACAGAGGCTGGGAGACCTCTGCTCTGTCGCAAGGGGTCGGACCGTGCTTCAGGTTCAACGGGCTGCCCCGGAAGGGGGCACTAGGGTCCGTGGGTTCTGTGCAGATCCGAGGACCTGGCAGGCAGAGGGGAAGGGGACGAGGTGACCGATGAGGCAGATGGCGATGGAAAATGTCAGGCTGCCATTCAGCTTGGTTGCTATCTCGGAAGGAGGGAAAGATGGGGCAGATGGAGGTCGCGCCTCTCCCGCTCCGAGCTGGTCCCAGAGAGGAGAGCGCAGGCGCGGGACGGAAGGGGGCGCGGCTGGGTCAGGACACCGCCGCAGCCTTTCGAAGAGCTTCCACTCGGGAAGGAGGGGGTGGCCCGGTGGCGATGGCGACGGGTGACCTTCCTTTTCCGTTTATTGTCAGAGAGCAAACCCGGGGCCCAGCCGTGTGGCCGGGCACAGACAGGCTACACAGTGACGGAAAGCACACCTTCCGGGGGGGAGTGGGGCAGGAGAACCAGACTCTGTGTGTGCAGCTGAGTATTTTCTCTAACTTCATCCTATGAAAATAAAAAATTATTAAAAACCGATCTTCTTTTAAATTAGGATAATACCGCAGTTTAAAAAATAGCCTTGTCGTAAGTGCTTCTCCCTACGAAGTGCTTCTCATAGAAAAATATACAAAATCTATTTACATTTACAAAACCTTAAATAGCAAACTGTAAACAGAACAGAGTGAAACCCAATGACTTAATTTAACAGGGTCAGGACGCCGTCTTGGGGGAAGGGGGGGGAACCCTTTCATGCTGCCTCGACCGCACCCTAAGAGCAATCAGGGCAGTAGTGTCATTTCAGCTACGTAACCTGTGGATTCTGCGCAGGTGGCACAGGTCCCGTGACACAAGGTGCTCTAGTCCCCGAGCTGTGGGCCCTGAAATCTGATTAGTGTTCTGCCTTCAACTGGACACCGACCGGTTAAAAATGAAGTCTGCCTATGTCTCAACAAGGGGAAAAGAAAGTCACCATGTCCTAGGGATGGGGCCCAGGGGTTGACCCTCGTTGTGAAACTCTGGCTGTGGCATGATTCAGATCCTATTTAAATAATAATCGTTTTCCTCGTCTAAAAAACCATGCTACATAGATTTCTTTAAAACTCTCAGCGGAGCTTTATGAAAACTCCAAATTCTGTCTGGTTAGGCCAATGGCTCCTGCCCACTTCCCCACCGGGAGTGCTTACAGGCTCCGGGGTCGGTTCCTGGGCACAGCCTGTGCCCGACAGAGGGTGTCCTTGAGCAGGGAGTCACGCCCCTCTACCACCCAGGAAGCTCGGGAAGGCGGTGGGATGAGACAGGGGAATCGAAGAGAGCAGCAGAGGGAGGAGAAGGGATGAGGGGGAGCCGCTCCTATTGTCAAGAAAGGTAACTGGCTGAGATAAGGCTCATGGGGGAACACTCCCACGGAAGGCCCGCGGGCTCCACGTTTGGTGATTCATTGGCACAACCCCAACACAGCCTTTTGACACCAAAGGTGCTAAGAATCCTGTCTCCCGACCGGAAGGGAGCTCCCAAGCGGGAGGGCAGTAGGGAAAACCACCAGACCTCCTGTTTGTTCAGCAGACGGCTGCGGGGCCGGCTGGCTGGCACGCCGTCAGGCTTCCACCCCACTCCACTGCCCGGGGCCCTGCTGACCGCTCGCTTCCAGCGCTCGGGAAAGGGCCGAGGCGGGGATGGCAGCCCCTCTCGGAGCAGACACTCGGGCCCAGTCTCCCAGCGTCATTAACCCTCTACAGGCTCCTTCCGGGCAAGTCCGCTGGCGACCCCGCTCCCGCTCTTTCACGGCACACAATCAGGGGGCCCCCGGAAAACAGCCGGTCTCGGAGCTTTCCTTCGAGACCTCGTCTCTCTCTCCAGGACCAGCGTCACATGCAGGATGTGACCACGGGACGCCAGGGCGCCCAGCCATCACGGAGGCCCCTCGAACCGCGCCCACTCAGCCCCGGACCGCCCCGCCGCGGGCACAGGCCCTCCGCCCGCGCTAGTTCAGGAACTTCCGGCACTTCTTGGCACCGCAGTTGCAGGGCAGCTTGTTGCTGGCGTCCTCGATGGGGAACTTGTAGTCGTAGGTGAGCTCCTCGCCGCGGTAGATCTTGCGCATGGCGAAGATGACGATGTGCTTCTGCCCGTCGATGTTGATGACGCGGGAGTAGCAGTTGGGCTCGCACGAGTGGTTGATGAAGCGCGCGGCGTTCCCGTGCATCGTGGCGTCCACCACCTCCGAGTCGTCGATGCGGAACATGTAGCAACCGATGCCCTGCACGCGGGGGAGGAGGGAGAGCCGGTGAGGCGGCGCGGCCCGGGGCGGGGGACGGCGGCCGCCGGCGGTCAAGCTGCTCCCGCGGCTCTGTGAGCTCTGATCCGCCCAGACAAACCTTCCAGGGCGTCTCTGTGCCCCAGTCCTTAGGGCGGATTCTGAGCTTTTCCTGCCCCCCCCCCCGACTTTAGA
>PISW01014609.1:0-20371 GCA_004023785.1 Mungos mungo | reverse complement strand
CAGCCTGCGTGGGATTCTCTCTCCCTCTCTCTCTGCCCCTCCCCTGCTCTTTCTCTCTCTCTCAAAATAAATTAATAAACTTAAAAACAAGCAAAACACAGATGCTAATACATCACATGCGATTAAAAAAAGCAAACAAAAAACAGACAAAAACGAAACCCAACCCTTTAAGATCAAGAGGTCTTTAGTCTTGCCTCCCACCCCGCACTCCCATCCTTGTGCTCCCGCTCCCATCTCCTGGAAGTACTTCTTTTTCTATTTTTAACCTTAATTAATTATTTTTGAGAAAGCGAGAGCGAGAGCGAGAGCGAGAGAGAGAGAGAGAGAACAGGGGAAGGGCAGAGACAGAGAATCCCTAGAAGCTCCAAACAGACAGCTCCCCACTGAGGCAGGAAACAAGAGCGCCAAGAGCGCGACGGGGGGCGGGGGGACCGTGATTTCAGGAATCATGAGATCATGACCTGAGCCAGAAATTATGACAGAGAGCAGGACCTGAACGACCCAGGCGCCCCTGCTGGCAGTACTTTTTGACCAAGTTTCCTCTTCTTCATCTTTCTCCTTGTCCAGAGAGGACAGGGCAGACACTGGGGAGCAGAGGAGGTGACCGTGGCTCGGTCCAGCCACACAGGGTCCCCCACTCCTCCCTCAAGGAACTATAAGATACCTCTACTGGCACTCTTTTATAGCAAACAGACTCTGCCCAGCCTAGTGGAGGGCAACCCCTCCCTCCAATGAGCGACGCAAGGGAGGCGGGGCCGAGCTAGTCGCAAGTCTTAGCTATAAGTGTCAGGTCCGTACCCCACAGCTGGTAGGACGCTCCCGTGGGTGCCACTGCGCATCTGCCGCCGCCGCCACCCATGGCTCCACTTCGGGACACTATCTTCGCCCTCGGCCTCCTGTGTCTGCAGACAGCCGGACTTCCAGCGCTTCGCGCCCGTGAGTTCGGAGGTGGACCCTGCGGGGTGCAGGTGGGGCCGGGGTGAGCATTAGGACTTGGAAAGACGTGCGGTGTTCCCCGAAAGGTTCTGGAGCCTTCTCGCAGGGTGCCGTTCCGGCCCCCTCCTCAATTATTCCCCCGCCGGGCCCGGGGTCCCTGGACCGGGAGAGGGAACTGAAAAGAGGCAATTTCCTAGGAAAGCGCTGCTGGGGGGCGGCGGAGCGGAGCCAGAGCAAGGTGGAGGGACAGAGGGCGCGGCGGGAAATCTGCGGTCACCTCGCAGAGCCCAGCAAGTCTCTGGGCCCCTGAGCCCCGGGCTTTGGGCAGGTCGCGGGGCCGTCCCGCGGGGGAAGGAAGTGCCCGGTAACCTCGCGGCCCTGTGCGGCTCACATAGCTCTGCCCAAATGAGTCTCAGTCCGCGCATCCGGCGCGCTTGAACTTCTCAGCTCACTTGAGCCAAGGATCTCCTGGTGTCCCCCAGACCAGACGGGTGCGGCCGCCCACGCCCCAGCACCTCCCAGCTCTGGGCTGGCGGCCCTGGGATCCCTTGGCCAGAGACCTCCTGGCTCCCAGGCCCCTGGCCTGTAGCCTCTTATGTGGTGTCACATTCCCTGCCGCCAGTGGCGTTGCCTCGCTGGAACACTGTGAGGGTGTCTTCCGAAATTCCACTGGGGACGTCCCAAGTGCACAGAGCACCTGTTCCTAACACAAACCGCTGTGGCACAGCTTCTACAGGGTCCTGTGACCCAAGAAGCAGGTCCCGCCACACTCATTCATCCGGGTGCTGTTCTGGCCACTTCCCGGCTACAACAGCGCTGTTGAGTAGTTACCGCAAAGACATAGAAATACTGAATTTATGCACAGAATCTTTGCACCAGGCTGGCATGTAAATGACAATGGAATAGGGCGCAGTCCCATCCTCACATCCTGAGAGAGGTGTTAGGGATGGTACTGATCTCTGTCATCACCTCCAGGAATAGTACTTTCGAAACGTTCTATTTGAAGAAAAGAGAAGACCAGGTAAGAATAGTGTACTCCAAATTCCCTACCACCTAGCCCCGACCCACAAGGAATTCAACTGCAAAGTTTTTCATTCCTGTAACAAACGTGGGCAGTGTGAATGGACCACATGGTGATGTGGGTTGCTGAACCGAATGATATCACTGTGGACAAGACCTGGGGAGCTGACTTTTCATTATCTGGGGCGCCTCCCTGCCCTGAACCATTTCAATCACAGGGGCCATGATGACGGACGCTTGAGTTCCCCAACGGTGGGGTCCACTCACACAGTACGTCCTGTAAAAATGTCTGGGTGCTCTCCAGTCCCCAGGGCACACTCACCCATGCAAATGCCCTCATGACTCTTGGGGGCCAGGGGAGCAGGAAGCATGGCTCCTGTTGAGGTCTGAGGGTCTCTCCTGATTGGAAGCTGGTTCTGCTTCTAGGAAAGAGTTCCAGTTCCAGGAAGTGGCCCACCTCTGGAGCCTGGGCCGAGATTCCAGACTTTCTGCGGGGTCACTGCGTTCAGTCTCCTCCTCATCCATCCTGGGACTTAGTGGTTACTGGTTAACTGCAGCAACCTCTGACTGCTAGAGGGGAGAGGCCGTGCAGGGGCCGCCATTGCTCTGAAGACCAGCCCTGGAGGGATTCTCCTCCTGCTCCCAGATCCACAGAAGAAGAGGTGTGTCCATGGGTCTTTTCCTTAAACTGCAACTTCACCCACATTTTTCCTTCACAGATGCTCGCACTCTTTGCTACAATTTCTCCATCACACCGAGGCCCAGTCTAGGACAACCATGGTGTGACATTCAAGGAATAATAATGGAGAACACTTTTCTTCAGTATGCCTGTGGTGGCAAAAAGGCCGAACTATTTGGTCCCTTGGGGACGAAGCTGAATGACACAGAGTTCTGGGAGACACAGACAGAGACTCTGCAAGACCTGCTAGAAGAGCTCAAAAAGAAACTGCTTGACATGAAAGCGGAGGATTTCCCTCGCAGCGGTAAGTCGGAAAGGCCCGGGGCAGAGGTGGACAGTTTGTAGGGCCAGGGAGCTATGGTGTTCATGTAACACTTAGACGTGACTCCCACACAAGTGGCCCAGCAGCCAGGGCAGACAAGGAGGACAGAACAGGACGAGAAAGGGTGAGGGGAGCTGAGGAGTGACAGCAGGTGGGGCAAGGGATTGGTCAGACATGAGGCTGATCTCATTCCCATGCTGGGGGTGGGGGGCAGAGTCTCTCTCCCTCCAGGGCAGGATGGTGTGTAAGCGTGGGGACAATGGACGAACCAGCGCATCCTGGGAGTTTCACATCAATAAACAGATAAGCTACTCCTTTAGATCGGAGAGCAGAAGGTGGACAGTGCCTCATCCTGAAGACCAACTGGTAAAAACCACATTGAACAGTGACAGAGATTTGACCAGCTCCCTCATGAAGATCTCAGATGGAGACTGCAGGAAGTGGCTGGAGCAGATATCCAGTGGGATGGTGCACTGCGATGAAATGCTGGGGACAACAGGTAACTCAGAAGACTGGGGGAAGTGGTTGGTCTCTTGAAATCAGACCTCCCTACCCTACCGTGATGCATGTGAGAGAGAGAGAGACAGATAGGCAGAGAGACGGAGAGAGAGAGAAAGTGATCCATCCATGGTGAGTTTCTTTGGGGAGACGAATGGCCATAGGCATGTTCTAGATTCCTTCCTTTCCCTTCTCATCTCCTGATCTCTGCCTCGCTGCCCGTACCTTTAGTTCTGTAGTGTTACTTGGATTCCGTGCTGGCCCCAAACATGATGCCGTCAGTCTATTTCCAGAGATTTGCTTCTCCCAGTCCCTTCTCTGAGAATCATGATCTTCTCATCTCACCTTCTCTTGCTGGGAATCATTCAGTGCCACCTCAATGGTTAGCTCCTGAGAGGTGGTCAAATGTCACCTTCTTCCTCCTCCATCACCACGTCTTCTGCCTCCACTGGAGGGACCCGTTATGTTGCATCCTTGTTTCTGCCTTTATGTGTGAGAGTTCCATCGGGAGAGACCCCATCCATGTGTCCCCTCGGTTCCCATCCTTGAACCCATCATGGCAGCTGCCACAGTGTCTGCATTGTAGGATTATCTGTGGCAGGAGGAGCGGGGGTGGTATGTCTTCAGATTTGGGGTCTGGAGCAAGACTCTCACCCTTCTGTTTACCTTTCAGCACTGCCAGGCCCGCAGCAGGTTCCAGCCCGGTCCAGGGCCATGCCCATCAGACCTACTACCTGGATCCTCCTCGGGATTCTCATCTGTTTCATCGTAATTGTCATCTAAGCCAGATGCCTTAGAGTGAGAGCTACTGAGAGCAGATTGAGCAGGAAGGAGGGGAAAAGGGCCTGGGGTGAGGAGAGGGAAAGGCGAGCCCCCAGCGGGACCCCTGCACACTCACTGACCCTTCTCTTCACAGAAATGACTCCATGTGATGGGATCTCCTATCGCTTGTTAGGAATGACATGGACAAGCTCAGCCCTGAGTCTGATAAGGCCTCACTGTTAAGGCCACTGGGAAAGGGGAGTGGCCCACAATCATGTATCAGGCCTGTTGATGTTCAGGTGATCTAGCGACTTAGACCTGATTCTAGATTGAAGAGAGTCCTTTTGAGCCCAGAGTGGGTCTGTGTGGAGAGAGGGTCACAGTACGACCAGTGTTCACGTTTGAGCGGGAGAAGCTTGGTGGCTCCACGTGATGTCTCAAGGGAAAAGGGACTCCATCCAAGGGCCTTAGAGAAGAGATCCCAGAATCTAATCCCAGGGAGAGGAAGTGGCAAGGCGTTTGCAGATGCACCTGACCAGTCTCGATTTAGTGCTATGGTCCCCCCGGACGTGGCCTGTTTGGTAGCATGTAAGGCAGAAAGAGGACAGCAGAGGCTGTGCCCCACAAGATGTAGAAGAGGGGGACCTGCCTCAGGCTGGTGCAGTCACTGGCCACTAGCTTCCCGCAGACCTCAGATCTGGAGCCACTGAGTACCCTGCTTGGAGCAGAGGCAACCTGGGAGATCGGGGGAGGGGCTGAACTAGAAGATGGGTTTTAGGGAGCGGGGCTGATAAGGAAGATGGGGAGCTGAGTTGCTCAGCTCACATCTGAACCCGACCAGCTAGGAGGCTGGGAGGGAAGGGAAATGAAAAGATCTCTGCATGAAATGTTCCCCAACATTGAAGGTATCAAGTACAGGTCCTTATCTTCTGTCAGATCCCATACCAGGTTTTTTAGGGTCTCCCATCAGGGGAGAAATAAATTTTAGTCAAGTGGGCAGAATGATCTGTTACTTGCTTTTGTCCTGAGATTTGTTTCCCCTACTTAAGACTAAATAATCTGAAGTACTTTTCATAATGAAATTGACATGGTGCAAAATACAAGGTGAACACACTGTTCAAAAGTATATTTGAGGAACATCGGGATGACATACATGTATTGGACTCAGAAATCTAAATCTCTCTACCTAATTAGAATTAAAACAAATCCACCA
Source organism: Mungos mungo (assembly GCA_004023785.1). Taxonomy (NCBI): domain Eukaryota; kingdom Metazoa; phylum Chordata; class Mammalia; order Carnivora; family Herpestidae; genus Mungos; species Mungos mungo. The sequence goes on along the minus strand of PISW01014609.1, from coordinate 14,941 downwards.
AAAAGAAACATAAAACCCTATAACCCTCATTGTCAGCACACCCACAAAATGGAAAATGCCTAAGTACATCCATGCCTGTGACCATGATGGGCATTACTGGGACAACATGAAGCAGAGTCTGAAGACAAGGTGGTGGTCAAGTGTTGTGACCTGGTTTGGGATGACCCTGTGGTAACCCGGGAATGTCCTGGTTGGTGGGAAATACACACTCATGTGTGTGGCAGCAGGGGACAACACGGACACTGGGTCGACATAGGTATGACCGCTTACTGTCATGCAGTTCAGGAAGACCAGCGTCGGTACAGGACGCACAACTTCTTTGAGGTTCAGACCTGCTTCGAAAATGTTTACACTTACGGAAAACGGGAATTTAAGAAACGCTTACATTTCAGAATTTGATGTAAAAGGTCTATGACTCAGCCCAGACTCTGGCCCTCCCTCTTTGTTCCCTTCTGACTCTGGGATCTGGCCGTCAGCAGCTTCTGTCTCCTCTGCCTCCTCAGCGTGGCCCGCCCGGGCCCTGTGGACACGAGAGCAGGGGAGGCCTGGAATTGGGGCTGTGCACCCTGGTATCTCCCCACCTGACCCCCACTTCGGTGCAGAGGATGACAGGCAATGGCAGCAGCTCTTTTGCAAAGAGGTCCCCACTCCAAACCATGGAGGGGACGGGGGGTAGGTGCAAGTGTCTGTGTATGCGTGTGTGTGTGTGTGTGTGTGTGTGTGTGTGTGTGTGTGCGTGCGCGCATGCCCGATACCTTTCCTGTTCGAACTCATGGCTGCTAAGGGATTTCCCTCACAGCCTCCATCTCATTTCTCCTCCTGAAATGTCTTACCTTTAATACCCCCAGGGCCTCACTAACGTACATCACGTACATTCAGGCTTTCTGTTCTGGCACATTCCTCTGTCAGGTGTCTGGATTACTTGGGCCCCCAGCCTCTCACTCAGAAACGTGGGGCATGAATACCACCTGCCATTAAGTCTTCCTCACACTCCTGTTTCAGTCAGAGCTCCTGACAGACAGAACCGGTATGAGGTAGAGACAGACAGACAGAACCAGTATGAAGTAGAGACAGACAGATAAGAAGGGCTTGGCTCCTGTGACTATGGAGGCTGTGCACCCCAAACCTGCAGGGTGGGCCTGCATACAAAAGCCCAGGAGAGCAGTGGTGCCGATGACATCTGAACAGTCTGCTGGAGAGTTCCCTCTTCCTTGGGGAGGTCAGGCTCCTTGTTCTTTGCTCTTTTCAGGCCTTCCACTGACTTGACAAGGCCCACCAATGTTATGGAAGGCCTTCTCCTTCTCTCACAGGTCACCAATTGAAATGTTAATGTCATCCAAAGTAGTCTCCAAGTGGACAGGAAACATGAACCAGTCCACATCCCCAGGCTAAATTCATCATCTCCTCTGCCTTTCTGTGGGGCCTCCCACTAAGTCCAGAGGAAGAACACACACCTGGTGAGAGGGATCAGTGTATTGTGGGTTCCCCTCTTCTCGTGGTCATTGGGTACAGGATGTATCTGTTTCCCACTTGTATACAATAGAGTCTAATACATGCTGTTGCTCAAACGTTCTGAGGTCAATTGAGTACCATGGAGGACAGGAGCTAAGAGAAGGCTCTCTTCAGGTACCAGGGCTCAGTTTATAGCGAACTGTCCCTAACTCAGCGGCCTCACGCCCCTCCCCTCGGGTCCTCACCACCATCACTCTGGTCGTCCCCAACACAGACACCCAAGCACATCCTCGCCTTGGTAGCTAGGTGGGCAGCCAGTATTGTGGGCACGAATGGGATGGATATGGGGGACCGCTGGCCCCTGACTGCTGGGGAAGGCTTAGCCCGGTAGGGGGGTGGGAGAGCCCTGACTCATTCTCCCCCATCCACAGACCCTTTTCCTCATTCGAGCGGAAAGTAGACTAAGACCTCCTATGCTTCACAGTCTCCATGGGGAAGATGGACTCCAAGTGACCATCGTCTTCAGAGTCCTAAGGCTGAGGGAAAGTGAACGAAGCCTGCACTAGGGCGCTGAGCCTTGTCTACACAAGGACACGGACGGCGAATAGGAGCAAACCCTGTGAATGAACAGATGTTTAGGAAATTAGACAGCTCTGGGCTGACCCACCTGGAGTGTGGGCAGGAAGGGTGATGCTGTGTAGTGGGGAGACAAGAGACACACAAGGGTGGGGGGGACTCAGGTCTGGGTGGGCCAAGAGCTGGGTGAGCCCAGGAGATCTGTGTGTGGAGGAGACTCCCGTGCGTAGCCCTGGGGACAGGAGCCTGAGACCATCCCGTGGGAGACAACCAGGAGGGCCAGGCAGCCGCACCTCAGGAGGCTGCGTGAGTAGGCGAGGGCCCAGGGGAGCAGGAGGAAGGCAGCAGACCAGCCTCCGAGACCAGGCAGGACCACCACGTGGGTGAAAGATGGGCCCTGGGGACACCACTCCAAGGGATGCTCCTGGCCCCCGGCCTCCCGCTAGATCTTGGAGAACAGTGGAATTGGCTCCCAAAGCACTCTGAATGGCTGTGGACCCTGGAGCACACTTCCAGAGACAGGAGTCGGGTATCTGGATGGTACTGTGTGGATTTGCCGGGGCTGAATTCTGCGTCTTTCCATGTACCCATTTTCACATTTGCGAGGTAGAAAAAGTCACCTTGTGGAATGGAGAGATGCAAGGAGGACACCCTGTCGGTAACCCTGAGCTTGATCACACTGAGGACATGCACAGGTCACCTGATTCAGGTATTAGTCCTGCCCCAGCAGTGGGGGCCTGGGTGGCTCTTGGTGAGAGAGGTGGCGGCACTCACAGGGGTCCCTGGCACTAAAGTGCTGCCTGACAAGTGTCACAATCAAGTGTCCCAAGAGAACACTGCCCTTTGCCTCAGAAGCCATAAGAGAAAGGTGAGCTCTGGGTGGCACTGGAGCTGCCTGCTTTGCCATCCTGTCCCCAACAGACACATGGAAATACAAATTACTGTCTGGTCCACTTTTTTCAAAGCGTTGTTGGTTAACAGAAAGTCTGGGTGGATCAGGATGGAAAAGACTAGGAAAAATATAGCTGATGACAGCTCAGGGAAAGCCGTCTAGAGCCGCTTTCCTGAGGACCTGAATGTGTGGCATCATTTCAAGGACAGCGTGATTATGAAAGAGGAGCCCTGGGGGGAACAGGTGTTTGGCGCGGCTCCCAGGAGGAACATGTCAGAGGGACGCCACCACATTTTCAGGAGTGACACCCCAAGTATGACAGGGATGCAAAGGAGAGAATAGGCAGAGAGGGAAAGGGAAGCCCGGGCCCCACAGAAACCTTGCAAACCCAAGACCCTTTTCTATGATCTGGGCATTCACTTTTGAATGCAGAGACTCAGGTTTGTCCTTAGTGTGACATCTGCTGGTCGTGCGTGCACATGCGGAGCTGATGCAAATTCCTTGGGTCACAGAGCAGAAAGCAGACCCAGGGACAGTTGTCTGGCTTGCACACACTTCCAGGACCTTCTGAGCAGCGTCTCCGTAACAGGAAACTAACAGTGCTCCTGTCCCCAGGCCCCTGCACCAGGGCCGCAATTTCTGACTTGGCTTCCTGGACCTGCTGGGGCTCCCCCTGGTCAGGTGGCTTCTGGGGTGACCTTACACTTCCCGCTTCGGCCACGCTCCCTCCCAGCAACCAGGGCTCCCAGTGCTGGCTGCACTCTGTCGTCCAGGTCGCCTTTTTTCTGTCCCAATCTCCCCCATGGATGCTAGTGGGTCTTAAAGGAGCACATGGCAGGGATGTGAGAGGGGCCGGCGCCACCTGGTGACCAGGGTCCCAGCGCTCTGGGACTCCCCAAGAAGTCTCCTCTGTCTCTCACCCCTCAGGTGCAGTCTGGCAGCACAAACAGGAGCAGGAAGCCAGGTCCAAAGTTGGTGGCCTCAGGGGGCGTCATCGCGACCTGGAGCCCGGGGAGCAGCCAAGTGTGGTGGAGCCTCCCCTCCAGTGACCAGGAGAGCCTGAGAGCCCAGTGCCCTTCCTGCCCTGCCGTCCTCAGGATCGCCCTGCCCTGGCCATCTGCCTCACCTGCTCCTCCTGCTGCAGAAACTTTACTCAATATCCAGGATTCCTTGTCTCCCTGCCTGTTAGAACGAAGAGGTGGACACAGAAGAAAATGACAATGGGCACAAGTTTATTGGGCTGTGTGTTCAGAATGTTAAGAACAGACTGCCTGGACTTGATTTCAGTGAGCGTGGGCTCTCAGGCATACTTAGAAAACTGGGCACGATATCTGCAGAGAACCTGCAGTCACCGGCTGGATGGTTTCCTACACTCCGCAACCAGGGAGGAAAGAGACTAGTGGGAGATGACGCAATAACCCAGAGCTTGCTCGTGCTGAGGGTCACCGACGTCTCCTGATTCAGGAACCTCCTAAGGCCGGGATGTCCACAGTCACCGTTTGTAGTCCACACAGTGCCCGAGGTCCTAGACACAGCAGTCAGACTTCAAAAGTAAATCAAAGGCATCCACATGGGTAAGGAAGAAGTAAGCTTTCACTATTGGCAGATGACATGACACTATACATAGAAACCTGAAAACTCCCTCAAAAAACTGCTAGAACTGATAAACGAATTCAGTAAAGTTGCAGGCTACACAATCAATGTACTGAAATCTGTTGCATTCCTAAACACCAATAATGAAGCAGCAGGATGAGAAGTTAAGAAAACCATCCCATTTACAAGGGCACTAAAAACCATAAGATAGATACCTGGGAGTAAGGCTAACCAAAGAGGTGAAAGACCTGTGTCTGAAAACTAGAAAACACTCATGAAAGAAAGTGAAGATGACACACAGAAATGGAAAACCATTCCATGCTCATGGATTGGAAGAATAAATATCATGACGATGTCTATACTACCCAAAGCAATCTACACTGATCATGTAACCCCTATCAAAATACCAACAGCAATTTTCACAGAGGTGGAAAAAACCATCTTAAAATTTGTATGAAACCACAAATGACCCCGAATATACAAAGCAATTTAAAGAAGAAAAACAGAGCTGGGCAAGGAAAAAGAAGATAAAAAGAGAGAGGGAAACAGATCATAAGAGGCTCTTAAATACAGAGAACAAACTGAGGGTTGCTGAGGGGTGTTGGGTGGGGGGATGGGATAATGGGTCATGGTATTAAAGAGGCACCTGTTGGGATGGGCACTGGGTGTTCTGATGGATCACTAAATTCTACTCCTGAAAGCATTATTACACTGTGTTTTAACTAACTTGGATTTAAATAAAATTTCAAAAGAATAAATAATAAATTCATAAGAATGTCCTTTAGGCAGAAGATAAAGGAGAACCAATTGGAAATTGGAATCTACAGGAAGGAATTTTAAAAAGTCAAAATGGATCAAAACAAAAAAGAAAGAAAAGCTAGAGGCATCACGGTTCTGCATTTCAAGTTATATTCCAAAGCTCTATTGATCAAAAGAGTATGGCACTGGCACAAAAATAGACAGACAGACAACAGAACAATAGACAACCCAGATAGAAAACACTCAACTATATGGCCAGTTAATCTTCAGTAAAGTAGGAAGGAATTTGCAATGGGAGAAAATCTCTTCAGCAAATGTTGGGGAAACTGGACAGCAATATGCAAAAGAAAAAAACTGGCTCTCTTTCTTACAGTATGCACAGAAATAAATGCAAAATGGATTAAAGACCTAATTGTGAGACCTGAAACCAAAAATCTTAGAAAAGAGCACAGGCATCAGTCACCACTTTGACATTGGCCATAACAACTTCTTTCTAGATAAGTCTCCTGAAGCAAGGAAAACAAAAGCAAAAATAAACTATTGGGACTACATCAAAATAAGAAGTTTGTGGACAGTGAAGGAAACAATCAACACAACCAAAAGGCAAAAGGCTAAAGGCAAACAAATAAGCAACAATAAAAAACAAAAACAGAAGACCCCAAACAAACAAGAACCTAAAAGGCAAATTATGAAAGAGAAAAGACATTTGCAAATAAAATGTCTGATAAAGCGTTAGTATCCAAAATCTTAAAGAACTTAGAAGTCTCATCACCCAAAAGCCAAATTATCCAATTAATAAGTGGGCAGAAGACATGAATAGACATTTCTCCAAGGAAGACATGCAGATGGCCAACAGACACATGCAAAGATGCTCAACACCATTCATCATCAGGGAAATGCAAATCAAAAATACAATCAGATACCTCCTCACACTGATCAGAATGGCTAATAATAACTCAGGAAACAACACTTATTGGAGAGGAAGTTGAGATAGAAGAACCTTTTTTTGCACTGCTGGTGGGAATGCAAACTGGTGCAGCCACTCTGGAAAACAGTATGGAGGTGCCTCAAGAAGGTAAAAATAGAAATACCCTCTGATTCAGCAATTGCACTCCTGGGTATTTGTCCCAAGTACTCAAACCCACTAATTCAAAGGGATCTTTGCACACTATGTTTATAGCAGTATTATTTACAAGAGCCAAATATATAGAAGCAGCCCAGTGTCCATCAATTGCTGAATGGATAAAGAATTGGGGTACTTATATACAATGGAATATTATTATTCCTCCATAAAATGAATGCAATCTTGCCATTTGCGATGAAAAGGAGGGGCCTAGAGAACTTAATGCTAAGCAAAATCAGGCAGAAACAGACAAGTACCATATGATTTCACTCACATGTGGAATTTAAGAAACAAAACTGTTTGGGACCAATAGGCAAAAAATACCCTCAAACAATATTTGGCCTCCTGGGCCCCACATATGGCTTCTGTTCATCCTATGATTTTCTCATTGCTTTGCAAAGAGGCATATACTTTTAGGCTTTGAATCAACTTGGGTCACTCAGTGACCTTCCCTTACTTTATTTTCTGGCTCTTTGTCTGCTGTTGGGAGTGAACATAATCCTCTGCCAAGAGATTTGCTTATAAAAGAATGAGCATCTTTCCCTTGAATAACTGATGAAGGGCCTTTAGGAATGTATATCTCCTCATAGAATTCTTCAGGTTTATCTTATGTTTAAAACCAGACTATTATTAGGGGATTCCTCTTTTGTAATGACTTAATCCTGTTACTTACTACTGTCCTGATAAGAATGACCTTTTCTGGAGCATGTCTTCAGGGACCTTGAACTGTGTAACCATTAAAGAAATGACCTAATCACCCATGGTTTATAAGACCCTGGCTATCTTAATAAAGTGTGGCTTTACCACCATCCATGTTGTCTGTCTCGTTTGTCTTGTCTCATCTAGGTCTCATCTCTGTCTCATCCAGTCTCGTCTCATCTTGTCTTGTCTCATCTTGTCTTCTTTCCTAGAGATATTGCACCAACACCAACCCCCTACTCGGGACCTTTCGACTGTGATGCGTGGGTTGGTCCCCTGCATTCAGAGTGGCGCCCGAACAGGGACCCAAGTAGAAGGCAAATCGAAGGTAAGGTAAGTGAAATTTTCTCTGAAATAAGGGAAGGTATGTGGAATATTCTCTGAAATAGTTCCACAGGTTTCGGTTTGGTTAGGATCTCACCCAGGGTGCTGCAGATCCCTCTATGACTAGATAGAGAACAGGGGGTGAGTAATGGGAAAAGATTGCCCAGGTAATTGTTTTCCTAAATATAGATAGAGAATAAGGAAAGTGAGTAAAGTAAAGGGATTTCCCAGTTAAGTGTTTTTCTAATGTATAAAGAGAATAAGGAAAGTTAGTAAAGTAAAGGGATTGCCCAATTAAGTCTTTTACTAAATATAGAAAGAGAATATGAAAAGTGAGTAAAGAGATTGCCCAGTTAAGTGTTTTTCTAAATGTCTCAGTCCTGTTTGTAAACCTTCTGGTCTCCTCATTAGAGGGGGCACCCTACCCTTTGTCTGTCTTTGCGTTACTCTATCAGAAGAAATAAGGGATGGGCAATACGGAGTCTGTTCTACTTGCTTTCGGGTTGCTGAAAACCCTCCACTGAATGATAGGCAGAGTTAGAGTGATGGATAGGTCAGAACTTGAGAAGCTTTAGACCATAAAGAGTCTAAAGAAAAAGAACTCTTTATTAATATGAAAAACATAGATTAAGTTTTGAGCCATATGGAGTCTAAAGAAAGAGGACTCTATATAGATATAATACAATATATGCTTTAAAAAAAAGAAAAAGAAAAAAAAGAAGGGAAAAAAGGGGGTCAAGACATCGCCTCAGCAAGTTGCACAATTTTTACATATTGTAAAAGAGCAAAAGGCACTCCCAAGGACATCTAGGTTTTGGGAGCCAGGGAGACACTCTTGTCTCTTTTTCAACCCTGAAAATGGCGCCAGTAATCTGTAAGAGTCACCTAAGAGTCACCTGTCTGAACCTCCAGAGGTAAGCTAGTTTATCATCTAAATTTTAAAATGCACATGTGCTTTTCGTCTGGGGTATCAAGTGGAAGGCTGGACGCAGCATTACTTCCCACCCTGGGGCCGCACCAAGACGTCGGTCGGGCCCTTTAGTAAACCTGCAAACCTGTTTTGTGGCCATTTCTGTACTTGCTTGTCTAGTTGTTATTGTCATGAATTTTGGTTTTACACTGCCTCATGAGAACCTGGGGTTAGGACTATACAGAGAAGGAGACCTTATTGGTCTGGCTGAAATAAAATCGTACTGAAGGGGACACTGACTCTCTGTGTTCCTCTGCCTTGTAGAAATGAGGGCTTCTCCCTCATTCATTTCCCAGGTTAATGGCTATAATTGGAACCAAATATTGTTGGTCTACCTACAGAGACTTGAAGGAATATTTCCCAGCAGCTGCCGAAAACTCATTTTGTTTCGGGGAGGATTTCTTCTCTTCTCTGGACTGACATGGATTGCCTAATTCTACTGGTTAAAACAAAACAAAACAAAACAATCAGATATTTGCACCAAATTTTGAGGTCAAAATCAACTATGGGGAACAAAATGTCTTACCTGGGCTCAAGCGAAACTTATTCAGTGTTTAGAGGGTTGGTTTGAGATAAAAACAGAAACGTATGCTCTATCTGAATCTGCTAAAAGTCAAATAGGTTCTTATGATCTCTGCTCCAATTTTTAACAAGTGTATGTTAAAAGAATGGTTAATTGGTCTGTTCTATAGTTTTCATGAGTAATTGTTAAAATCGTTTTAAAGGTTCTTGGTAACTTAAAACGTTAAGGTTTTACTTGATAATAAATTGAGATTGAATTCATTGGCTGTCTAACAAGATAAAAACTAAAGCACAAGCCACAACTAGTGATTGGTATATTGGTATAGGATGAGGTCTGTAGATGCTTGGGTTTTGGATTTGTGGCAAAACAACTGATATTTAAACTGTTAAATATGCTCTGCACTTACTTGATTCATAAATTTACCATTTAAGAAAAACTCTGGTTACTAGGTTCTCACCTGGAGACTAAGGTTCACACTGATGGAAAATGAGAAAAGCAACCCTATTAAAGGTATGTTGGTATAAGATTGAAACTCTGCTTTTCTCCCTTTCAAAAGAAGTTTTTCCGGACCTGTGGTCTGCTCTTGTAAAGACTATGCAAATGAAGGGTTTTTCTTTTGTTAAGAAGGCAAGCTTTAGGTCTTATCTTTATCAGGTCTTTGATTGCTTAGTTAAAACTTCTCTGAGGCTAAAGTTAGGTTTTGCTGAAGGATCCCAAAGGCAAATAAGATCTTTTACTGCCATGTTGATTAAATAGAGTTTTCAGATTTCTAACAATTTTATAATTCTATTTAGGATGTGCTTTGTAATTTCCTAAGGATTTTTAACAAATTTCCCAGCATTAAAAAGATAAAGTCTTGTGACCAATTAGGCCCTTTTATTCAGGATTGTATTTATTTACTATTCCTTTACACCCTGATGATGTAAACATTTTGCCTTTAGCAAATTTAAAAGGCCCTTTCAGAGATTTCATTGGGAAGTCCTTCGCCAAGGGATGAAAAATTCTCCTACTTTGTGTCAGAAATATGTCAATAGGGCTTTGAGTGAGATTAGAGATAAATATTCCAAAAATCTATTTGATTCATTATATGGATGATATTCTTTTAGCACATCAAGACAAAGCTCATCTTCATGACGTTTTGAATGAGCTAATCAAAACTTTATCTGTTCATAGCGTGAAAATAGCCCCAGAAAAAATTCAGATTGATCCACCCTATTCCTATTTGGGAAGAATAATTGAAAAACTAACTTTACAGCCTTTACAATTTACAACAGATCATTTGTGTACTTTAAATGATTTTCAAAAACTACTGGGAGATGTTAATTGGATTCAGCCTCTTTTAAAGCTATCTACTAAAGATCTTGTTCCGCTGTTTGGGATCTTGCATGGAAACTCCCATCCAAAATACAAACAAGAGTTAACTCCTTTGACCTTGGAATCCTTATCTAAAGTTAATGAGGCTTTACGAGGGGCCATACTTACAAAGATTAATTACAATAAACCTTGATCTTTAATAATTTTGCCAACTGAACATTCTCCCACCACTTGCCTATGGCAAGAAGGAATATTAGACTGGCTCTATTTATCAGCTACTCCTAAGATATTGGCTGATTACCCATCCTTAGTAGCACAAATAATTAAAAAATAAAAGAAGCGTGGGCGCAGCTGGGTTGGCCACTGGGACATGAGCTGGGCGGGACCGCGGAAAAGGGACTGCGGGAGAATACAGTGGGGGGGCCGGAGAGCAGGTGGCAGCAGAGGGAAATCTGCAGAAGCCCCCTGGCACCCGCGCCCTTGTCGGGGAGAGTCTGAGCCCCTGGCCGCGGGCTGTGGCAGGATGCAGGTGGATCCTGCAGCCTTGGGACCCCAGACAGCTGGCACCCAACTCTGCTCACACAGCTCTCCCCCACGAGCCAGGGTCCCCACTACTCTTCCCCTTGACCTTCTCAGCGCTGAGGATCACACTGCAGGCCACATCCTCAGGAGTCACCGCTCAGACCCAAATGGCACTCTCAGTGCAGCAGTGCGAAGGGAGGAAGGGCTGCTCCCCCTAAAGGGAGGACTCATTTGTCAGCCTGGGGCCTTGGGACACAGTTGCAGGGCCTGGGGGTTCCACCTCAGGGACAGGCATCCCTGAGCTTTGTCTCCAGAACAGAAAGTGAAATCCCAGGACTCAGACGTTTTAGACCCTGTGTTTGCGGCAGCTGCTGTGACAGATGCTGCCATTGTAAGGAGAAGAGTCACGGGGCTCGTGGGATAAGAAGGGGTTACACTAAAATCACTCCTGCTGTGACAGAAGAGGTGACACATGAGGGGAAGGCAGGAACGTGTTCTCAGCACCTGACATTTGAGGTGGCATTGAAGGATTTCCAGCAACAGACACGGTGAGATGAAAAAGACAATGATTTTCAGGAAAGGAAACAGAAAGAAGACAATCTGTGGCTACAGGAGGATGCCTGCAAAAATCCGGGGTGGGAGGCCCAAAGGAGTGGGCAGTGAGGGACAGACGCCAGGGGGTGAGAGTAAAGGAGGGATGCTAGGACCTGATGGTGGCCATTATGCTCCCACGATATGACATTCGATCTATCACTTACACACAAACACCCCTTTCTACACACGCGCACACACGCAGGCACACATGCACACACGCACACACACACGCACACCCACACGGTGGGGCAGGGCAACCTCATTTCAGGAGAACCACCGCTTCCCCCCTTGCTCTCAGTTCCCTGTTGTCTCCAGCACTGTCTCCCGCGCACACTGCTCGCTCCAGCCAGCGCTTACAGACTCTGAGACCCACAAGGAACTTGGTCACATCTTCGTCGTATTCAATGTCTCTCTCACTTTCTCTCTCTTTTTTAAGTTTATTTATTTTGAGAGAGACAGAGAGAGCACAAGCAAGGGAGGGGCAGGGAGGGAGAGAGAGAGAGAGAGAGAGAGAGAGAGAGAGAGAGAGAGAGAGAATCCCAAGCAGGCTCCCACACTGCCAGCACAGAGCCCAGTGCAAGGTTCCAAGGTCATGACCTGAGCCGAAACCAAGAGTCAGATGCTTAACCAACTGAGCCACCAGTCACCCTGAGGAGGGACCCTTTAAGTGCACAACAAATGCAGTGATTCCTTCTGGCTTCCTCAAGAGCCACATTGCCATTTACTGAGGAAAGTGAGGTAAGTATCCATTACAAGGCACACACCACCCAGACATTCTGTTAGACAAATATGTGAGTACATCATCCTTGGAGAACTGAAGGATCATCATGGCCTCCCTGTGGAATGTTGAACGGTGGGGGGGCCAGAGGGCAGGGGACCATGACCTAGATCCTGTTCACAACAGTGTTCTGTGGTTCAGGAACCCGCACAGTGGCCACTTCACATTCCTGGGATTTGTCACAGCAAAGAAAAATCTTTGTAGTGAGTGAATTACTTGCGGGTTGAGGGCTGCATCATAGGGAAAATTAAGTATCATCTGCTTACACTGTCTTCCTCTTTTCTCCAAATACAAGGGTAGGGGGGCCTGGGAGGCTCAGTCGGTTGGTTGAATGTCTGGCTTCGGCTCAGGTCATGATCTCACAGTTAGTGGGTTCAAGCCCGGCATCAGGCTCTGTGCTGACAGCTAGCTCAGAGCCTGGAGCCTGTCTTAAGATTCTGTGTCTCCCTTTCTCTGTCTCTCTGTCTCTCTGTCTCTCTCAAAAATAAATAAAACATTAAAAAAAAAATTTTAAATACAAGGTTAAAAGAGTATCTCATCCTGGATGAAATGACAGTGATGAGCATACACTTTAACCCTCCCTAGGGATGCACAGGTCTGATCCTTATACTATTTCCATTTAAGGTGGATATATATAATATATATATAGTGGCTGAGAAAGGGTTTGGTTTCATACTTGGTCATGCACGTGCCTGGGTGCAGAACTGTCCTTACCACCACCGGCCACCACTGGCCCTGGGAAAACAGGCAGCAGAGAGGCTGCAGAAACTCTGCCACTTTGGGTGTTGGGGCTTACAGAGTTCATGAGCACAGCGGGTTTCCCCTTCCAACACCAAGGGCAAACTAACAGCCAGACTTTAGCAGGAAAGGGAGCCAGTCGTCCCAGTGTCCGTGTTGTCCCCTGCTGCCACACACATGAGTATGTATTTCCTACCAACCAGCACATTCCCGGGCCACCACAGTGTCATCCCATACCAGGTCACAGCACTTGACCACCACCTTGTCCTCAGACTCTGCTTCATGTTGTCCCACCAATGCCCATCATGGTCACAGGCATGGATGGACTTAGGCATTTTCCATTTTGTGGGTGTGCTGACATTGAGGGTTAAAGGGTTTCATGTTTCTTTTTGGTAGATTTATTATAATTTTAATCAGGTAGAGAAATTTAGATTTCTGAGTCCATTGCATGTATGTCATCTCGATGTTCCTCAAATGTATGTTTGAAAGGTATGTTCATCTGGTATTTTGGCCCATCTGTGTATCATATTGGAAAGTACTTCAGATTATTTAGCCTTTAGGAGGAAACAAATCTCTTAACATGTTTCAGATGTTGTACTTCAGTTGGACATGCTATTGCTAATGTGTTGCTTTGACACACAACACCACTTACACAGCCGCACGTCTACATCCTTTCTGGTTCCCATGTTTTCCAGGCTTGGCCAAACACTGGGATGGCCAAGCAGTAGGCTGAACATCAACTCCTGTCTGTGTATGGTGAGACCGAGGGCAAATGAGTGATTCACTTTAGACTCCTACTAACACATAAGAGAACTCCTGTTATTCTATTTCCTGCCCATGACTTGCTATTGATATATTTAAAATGTTGTCCGGACTTTAAGGTGTATTACAAAGCTGTAATCATCAAGCCAGTATGGCACTGGCACAAAACAGACACTCAGAGCAATGGAATAGAAAAAAGAACCCAGAAATGGACCCACAAACATATCCCAACTAGTCTTTGACAAAGCAGGAAAAATATCCAATGCAATAAAGACTTTCTTTTCAGAAGTGGTACTGGGAAAACTGGACAGCGACAGGCAGAGAAATGAACCTGGACTACTTTCTTACACCATCCACAAAAATCAACACAAAATGACTAAAAGACCTGAATGTAAGACAGGAAGGCAGCAAAATCCTCAAGGAGAAAGCAGGCAAAAACCTCTTTGACCTTGGGACCTCATCAAAATAAAGGGCTTTTGCATAGGGAAGGAAAGAATCCACAAAACGAAAAGCCAACCGATGGAAAGGAAGAAGATATTTGCAAACAACATATCAGATAAAGTGTCAGTATCCAAAAATCTATAAAGATTTTGGATCTCTCAACATACAAAAAACAAATAATCCAATAGAAGAATGGGCAAAAGGCATGACTAGTTACTCTCCAAAGAAGACATCCATGGCCAACTGACATATGAGAAAACGCTCAACATCACTCATCATCAGAGAAATACAAATCAAAACCACAATGAGATACCATCTTATTCCCATCAGATTGGCTAACATTAATGACTCCGGTAACAGCAGATGGTGGTGAGGATGTGGAGAGAGAGGATCTCTTTTGCACTGCTGGGGAATGCAAGCTGTGTGCAAACAATGGAAGTTCCTCAAAAAATTAAAAACAGAACTAACCTACGACCCAGCAATTACATTACTAGGTATTTATCCAAAGGATACATGTGTGTTGTTTTGAAGGGGCACATGCACCCCAATGTTCATAGCAGTGCTATCAACAACAGCTGAAGTATGTAAAGAGCCCAAGTGTCCATCGATGGATGAATGGATAAAGAAGATGTGGAGTATTACTCGGCAATCAAAAAGAATGAAATCTTGCCATTTCCCAGCTGCGTGGATGGAACTAGAGGGTATTATGCTAAGTGAAATTAGCCAGTCAGAGAAAGACAAATATCATAGGACTTCACTCATATGAGGACATTAAGACAGAACAGATGAACACAGGGAAGGGAAGCAAATGTAATATAAAAACAGGGATAGGGACAAAACATAAGAGACTCTTAAATATGGAGTGAAAACAGCGGGTTGCT
>PISW01014608.1:0-20392 GCA_004023785.1 Mungos mungo | reverse complement strand
GAGCACATGTACCCCAATGTTCATAGCAGCAATGTCAACAATAGCCAAATCATGGAAAAAGCCTAAATGCCCAACATCTGATGAGTGGATCAAGAAGATGTGGTATATATACACAATGGAGTACTACATGGCAATGAGAGGGAATGACATATGGCCATTTGTAGGAAAGTGGATGGACCTCGAGAGTGTCATGCTAAGTTAAACAGAGAGCCCACCGAGGGAAAAGGCAGGGCCCACCTCCTCCTCACTGCGTTCCCAGAGCCTGGGCTGGGGCCACCACACGGCTGTGCAACCGTAAGGAACTAATCGGAGTTCCAGCTCAGCCACGGGCCCCTGCGCCCTCTTGGGCAAGTCACTTCGCTTCTCTGTCCTATGAAGAGTGGATG
Source organism: Mungos mungo (assembly GCA_004023785.1). Classification (NCBI taxonomy): domain Eukaryota; kingdom Metazoa; phylum Chordata; class Mammalia; order Carnivora; family Herpestidae; genus Mungos; species Mungos mungo. The sequence goes on along the minus strand of PISW01014608.1, from coordinate 20,006 downwards.
GGAATGACACGAGCTGCATGAGAACATTCATTATACACTTTAGAGCGCGACACAAATGAACAGAAGGGGGCCTATGGGTGGCTTGGTAGGTTAGGCATCAGACTTTGGCTCAGGTCATGATCTCACAGTTGGTGAGTTTGAGCCCTGTGATGGGCTCTGTGCTGACAGCTCAGAGCCTGATGCCTGCTTCAGATTCTGTGTCTCCCTCTCTCTCTGCCCCTCCCCTGCTCATGCTCTGTCTCTCTTTCTCTCTCTCTCTCTCTCAAAAATAAATAAAAACATTAAAAAGAATGTAAAAAAAAAACCCACAAAAGAACAGAAGTTATAAAGATTAGAAAGCTACATTCATCCCTGTTGCTACTACTATTCAACTATGACTATTTTACTATGAAACAACATCCATTTTCTCAGTAACCTTCTTTATGAAATAAAGTAGACAATTTAGATTATAAAAAATAGACACTTTCCCTTGGGGCCTTGGAAAAAAATTTTAGGTTTTGAATGAGAAAAAGATATACATCCTATAAGCACGTTTGTTTCTCCCGAATGAGCCCCTGTACCAGAAAAAGAGCCAGCATCATTGCTCTTCCAGATCTGGGAGATTTTCTTTTCAGATTTTTCTCGAGCAAACTGTTTACCTTCTCTTTGTCTCCAGAAACTAGAGACGCCAACTCTTGCCACACAAATAAAAAGACTGAGACGAGGGAAGGTCCCGGAAGCCCCCGCCCCCAATGACAGGTCACCGGTCAGAACAAGCCTCAAGCAAATGCTGGTTTCTCTTCTCTGCCCCCCTGGGCTTCCTCCGGCTCTCTCTGACCTCTCTAACAGTCCCTCTGTCCCCTGCCCCCTGAGGAAACTTCCAGCCTCAGCAAGAGGTGTGAGGCGAAGGCAAGAGCCATCCTAGGATTTAGTCATTCATGACGCATTCTCCCCACCTCATCCCAAACCCTGTCAGCAGTCCCATGGCCCCACCAGATGGATGTCTTCCTCCTACGATACCCACCCTAAGGGCAAAGTGCCGCCCCAGTGTCACCTGTGTGGCCTGTGGTGTGGCCAGATCATGTGGAGCCCAGCACATGAGCCGTACACATCCCTGGCAACAGCTGAGCCGAAGCTCACATGTGGCCACAGCACTGGTGGTTCTAGAACATCATTCCCAGCCTTATCCCCTGCTTCAAGGCCCACACGCACGGTCCAGATACGAAACTCAACTTCACAAAGGAACGAACGGAACTGCCCCTCTCGGGTCCCTCTCCTGCAGTCACACCTTGTGCCTTCAGGTTTGCAGACACTAAACGGGGCTCAGCCACAACGTGTCGCAAACAAGATAAAGACCGTGGATCCTCCGGTGTGGCTCCTTTAAAGCGCTCAGTCCCTTGACCAGCCCTGGAGGGTGCTGGCACCGGCTTCCAGGCAGCAAATCGTTCCCCACCAGGAGCGGTCCCGTCACTTCCCACGGTTCTGCTGGCCTCTGTGTCCTGGTGCTGAGTTTCGAGACCGTGATCCCACCAGATGTTCCTCATTCAGCTCGGGCTCCTGGAAGGACGGTCCCATGGCCTCTCGGGGACACCGTGGCCTGGACCCCACAACCTATGCTGTTCTCAGGGATAGTCTCTTCTGCCTTTTTCTTTTCTTTCTTTCTGGGCTCAAACCATTCTGTCTCCTGTGCTCCATCCCCGATCTAGCAGTAATCATGTCTCTCTCTCCTCTTTGTCTGTTCTTCTGTTTGGTTCTTTTCGTTACTTTACTTGAGGAGTATATCACTCTTCAAGCATTATTAACCTTTTGCTGTAATTCCTGGCTCGATCATACAAAACCTATTTAATTATTGTTAAAAAAATTTTTAATGTTTATTCATTTATGAGAGACAGAGAGAGACAGCACATGAGCAGGGGTGGGTCAGAGAGAGAGGGAGACACAGAATCCGAAGCAGCTCCAGGCTCTGAGCCTGATGCAGGGCCCGAACCCACAAACCATGAGATCATGACCTAAGCCAAAGTCAAATGCTCAACCCACTGAGCCACCCAGGCGCCCCGCAAAACCTATTTATTTTAGAAGCAAATTCCATTCATTCAACTCAACCAAGAATTACCAAGCACCAGCTTTGTGTCCAGCAATCATGCGACAGCAGAGGTCACCTCACGGACGGAATTTTCAGTCTGGACATTGCAAAGGGCAATGTGGACATTCTTTTCACCAGATTATAAAGAATAAGAAGCAGTATTGACCTGAAGCAATAGCTAGTAAAGGCCTTCCACAGAGCACAGGGGAATAAATACTTTAAACAGCATCAGAAATCCAAGGCCTGAGAAAAGACAAGAGCCCTCTTCTATTTTAGGAGTTTGTATCAGTAATTTAGAATCAGAACGAAGACATTTCCATACCTCACGTCCACTGTATTATTTGCTTCATGGTCAAAGACTTCAAAAGCCTCTTTGATTTTTTTGTGGTACTCTGCTAAGAGTATCTCTGCAAAAGACAAAGTAAATAAAAATTGTTTTAATTCCTCTCCCTTTGAATTCCAAACAGAAATGTCAATCACTCAGCTAGAACCTCTCAATAAGGAAGAGCGTGCGAACGCTTTCCACATCGGAACGCATCATTTAGCGCACTTACCTTCCTCTAGCAAAATCAGAGAAGGAACAGACTCTTGTTTCCTGGGGCACGAGACCCACACACTAGAGCCTCAGAGTATCTATGCCTGTTGAGAACACAGCTTCACAGGGTTTACAGGTGGATACAGTCATGGGGCCTCCATGCAGGTCAAGACATAGAAAGCTTCCAACACGGCGTGTCTTCTGTCTCAAGCAATTTGGGCAGAGTGCCAGCCGAAGAGGCAGAAGGAATCCAGCACTGGACACTGATTGTGGGGTCACCAGTGTGCCTGCCTGCCCTGCTTCATTCTGTGCTTGAGGGGGCGGGGATGCGTGCGAAGGCCACATGGGACACTCCCTTGAAGAGCTTTCAAACACGTTTTGAGATGGACATTTACTTCTCTGAAACAATTAAGTCATTTATTCGGTAAGTATTTATTTATTGAGGTCCGACTATGTGCTGGACACCATTGTCGGTGCTAAGGCGGTAGCGAGGAGCAAAATGGACAGAATCCCTACTCATGGAGCTATTTGCATTCGGGGAGGTACAGAAGCTCACGTATTGGGTAAAAATACCCCGTAAGGTTAACGGGGCTGGAAAACATAAAACGACGTGAAGAGTGCTGGGGTGTGGGTGTGGGAGAATGGGGGGGAGGTGATGGGGAGGCCGCCTTCGGGACAAGGTGACACCCGCGCAAGGGAAGAGCCAGCCTTGTGAATACCTACAGGAGGAGCGTTTAGGCAAAGCGAACAGCGGAGGCAGAAGGGTAGGGAATACAGTCAGAAGGTGTGACTGTGGGGGTTTGGGGGCAGAGGGCAGGTCCTATACCTGTGTGCTGCTTCGAGGGTTTTGTCTTTTATTTAAAGGGGATGAGGAAGCACTGGAGGGTCCCAAGCAGTGACGTGGCATGGCCTGGCTTATGTTCACTTCAGCGATGATGTTAAGAAGATACTGGAAACGGGCGCCTGGGTGGCTCGGTCAGTCCAGCATCTGACTCTTGGTTTCAGCTCAGGTCATGATTGCGCTGTTCATTGGTTCAAGCCCCACATCGGGCTCTGTGTTGATGGCGTGGAGCCCACCTGGGATTCTCGAGGTCCCTCTCTCTCTGCCCTTCCCTGCTCACTCTCTCTCTCTCAAAATAAATAAATTAAAATTTTTTTTCAATATTTATTTGTTTTTGAAACAGAGACAGAGCATGAGCGGGGGAGGGACAGAGAGGGAGACACAGAACCCAAAGCAGGTTCCAGGCTCCAAGTGTCAGCACAGAGCCCGACGTGGGGCTTGAACCCACAAACCGCAAGATCTTGACCTGAGCCGAAGTCGGATGCATAACTGACTAAGCCCCCCGGGCACCCCTTAAAGAATATACTGGAAAGGGACACGGGTGAAAGGAGAGACTAGTTAGGGGGTTATTGTAGTATTCTAGAGGGAGACTAATGGTGCCAGGGATAAAGATGGAAGCAGATGGAGATGGTGAGAAATTACAGGATTCTGGATATATTCTAAAGGGCACAGCGCACAGGACTTGCTGATAGCTTTGATGTGAGGTGCAGAGAAAAGAAAAGAAAAGAGTTGAGGTCAACTCTAAGATGTTTGGCTGAGTGGAAGACTAAAGGGGGAAAATGCAATGCAGTTCCCAATTTTATTTCTCAGACAGTAAGTAAAAATAGGACACCTAGGAAGGGAGAGATTGAGTTTATACAATTATTTTAATTGTAAATATAATACCATCAGATTGTAGAAAGTAGGGAGGAAGGTTTACTCATATTCCCTCTACCCTAACATAACCACCAGTCATTTTGCTACAGTTTCCTCCAATCCTTCTTCACATACAACCTTTTATCTATCGCATTTCCTAACTTCATTCATTCGCTCAGCACACACTTACTGATGAAAACACTAGGTACTAGGTTCTGCATCAGGTCTGTATCCACGTTTATAACCAGCAAGGTCAAAGCTCAGAGAAGTCACACCACTGACCCAAGATCACAGAGTTACTGAGGGGCAGAGCTGGACCAAACCGAATCTTTCTCTCTTGAACTTGCTGTCTCCCACACTAACTGCTAATACTCATGAGTTTAAGAACCTTAATTCCTAATTCCTTCACTCAAATGTTAGACCTTTCCAGGCTACAACGTAACGTACCTAACCTTCCATTTTTAAGAGTACCAAAGGAAGATATCACAACTTATTGATATTAATTTTTCTTTATTATAAAAAAACATGGCAGGGAACCACATTTGCTAACCTAATAAGCAAACTAAATGTCATCTGATTATTTAGATTTACTCTCCTTTGATTACCAGTGGACCTGCCATGAATGATCTGTTCTTTGTCTCGGCCCACTCCTCTGGGATCTTCCATTTTTTCTTGGCAATTTTGTAGGTGCTCTTTAAATAATGAAGACTTCACCTTGTGTCATAATCACTGCAAACCGTTTTTCAGGTCAGTTGCTTGCTTTTGTTTTTCTAAAACAGAATCATGCTTCACATCCTTGCTGACCATCCATATGATACCAGATTATTGGAGGAAACAAAGGATACAGAAGAAAGTTTAGATTAAGTAAAAATCACTTCGAATCCTACAACACAGGGTTAGCTACTCTCTTACTGTCCTCTAATCTAACTTCCACTCAATAAATTGTGAGCATCCTGCATTCCCAAACATGTGTTTATTACAGTATCATTTTTAGTGACTACATGGTACACGTTTATAGAGATTTATCATAATTTATTTAGCCCACCCTCCAAGTGTAGACATTCCGGTTGTTTCCAAATTTCCATTGTTAAAATTATTCTTTAGTGAAGAATCTTGCCCAATTCATCTTTGTAAGTTTGTCTTATTATCTCACTGAAAATGAGTTGAAATACAGTTGAATTTGTGTGCGGTATTGGGAAGGGTCTAATGAGTCATAATAGTGTCTTGGGAAAGTCTCGCTGGTTATAACACTGCCACTGCAGAACACTGATGTCTGTTTTCTAAGTTTAAGGTCATTGTATTAATTTTCTTAAGTTCGTACTCAAATTCCAGTTAGTTAACACGGTGTAATACAGTTTCAGGTGTACAATTTAGTGATTCAGCCCTTCCGTACGTCACCCTGTGCTCATCACAAGTGCCCTCCTTAATCCCCATCATCTATTTCCCCCATCCCCCACCCACCTCCCTTCTGGTGACCATTGTGTGTTCTCTATAGTTAAGACTCTGTTTCTTGGTTTGCCTCTCTCTTGTTTTTCTGCCTTAGCTCCTTTGTTTCTTAAATTCTACATATGAGTGAAATCATTGGGTATTTGTCTTTCTCTGCCTTATTTCACTTAACATAGCACTCTCTGGCTCCATCCATGTCATTGCAAATGGCACGCTTTCATTCTCTTTAGGGCTGAGTAATATTCCATGGTGTGTATATATATATATATATATATATATATATATATATATATATGCACACCACATCTTCCTTATCCATTCATCGGTTGATGGACACTTGGGCTGTTTCCATAATTTGGGTATTACAGATAATGCTATCAACTTCCAGGTGCCCATACCCCTTTGAATTAGTATTTTTGTATTCTTTGGGTCAACACCTAGTAGTGCAATTGCTGGATCATAGGGTAGTTCTAGTTTTAACTTTCTGAGAAACCTCCGTGTTTTCTAGACTGGCTGCACTGGTTTGCATTCCCACCAGCAGTGCGCACAGGGTGCACCTTTCTCCACACCCTGTCCAACCAACACCTGCTGTCTCTTGTGGTGTTGATTTAGCCATTCTGGCAGGTGTAAGGTGATATCTCATTGAACTTTTGGCTTGTATTTCCCTGGTGATGAGTGATGTTGAGCATCATTTCAAGTGCCTGTTGGCCATCTGCGTGTCTTCTTTGGAGAAATGTCTGTTCATGTCTTCTGTCCATTTTTAATTGGCTTATACATTTTTGGGGTGTTGAGTTTTATAAGTTCATTATATTTGGAGGGTACTAACCCTTTACCAGATACGTCATTTGCAAATATTTTCTCCCATTCCATAGGTTGCTTTTAGTTTTGTTGATTGTTTCTTTTGCTGTGCAGCTTTTTCTCTTACTGGGGTCCCAATAGCTCATTTGTGCTTTTGTTTCCCTTGCCTCAAGAGGCATGTCGAAAAGAAGTTGCTACGGCCGATGTCTAAGAGGCTGTACTACCTGTGTTCTCCTCTAAGATTTTTCTGATTCCAGGTCTCCCATTTAGATCTTTCATCCATTTTGAATTTATTTGTGTGTATGGTGTAAGAAGGTAGTCCCGTTTCATTCTTTTGCATGTTGCTATCCAGTTTTCCCAACATTTGCTGAACCCGTTGGATATTCTCTCCTGCTTTGTCTAAGATTAACTGACCATATAGTTGTGGGTTCGTTTCTGGGTTTTCTATTCTGTTTCATGTGTCTGTTTTTGTGCCAGTACCATACTGTTTTGACGATTAAGCCTTTGTAATACAGCTTGAAGTTTGGAATTGTGATGCCTTCAGCTTTGCTTTGCCTTTTCAAGGTTGCTCTGGCTTCTTGGGGTCTTTTGTGGTTCCATACACATTTTAGGAATTGCTTGTTCTAGTTCTGTGAAAAACACTCTGGCATTTTAACAGGGATTGCATTAAATGTGTAGATTGCTTTGGGTAGACATTTTAGCCATATTTGTTCTTTAGTGAGCATGGAATGGCTCTCCATTTCTTTGTGTCCTCTTCAATTTCTTTCATCAATGTTTTATAGTTTTCAGAGTCCAGGTCTAATCTTGTTGGTTAGGGTTTACTCCTAGGTATCTTATTGGTTCTGGTGCAATTGTAAATGGGAGTCTCTTCTTAATTTGTCTTTCTGCTGTTTCATTATTGGTTTATAGAAATGCAAATAGTGAAAGTTTGACTTCTTCCTTGCTGATTAGGTGCCTTTGATTTCTTTTCATTGTCTGACTGCCAGTGGCTAGGACTTCCACCACTAAATTAAATAACAGTAGTGAAAGTGGCCATCCCTGTCTCAGTCCTGACTGTAGGGGAAAAGGGCTCAGTTTTTCCCCACTGGGGATGATATTAGCTGTGGGCTTTTCATAGACGGCCTTTATTATGTTGGGGCATGTTCCTTCTAAACCTACTTTATTGCGGGTTTTTATCACAATATTAATTTTAAGGTCACTGAAAAATTATATTCTCTTTTATTTTTAGGTAGTCACAACAGATGACTTTTTTTTTTTTCTTTTTCTACTTTAAATTTTTGAAACTTATCCTCTGAGGAGCTGCCCATATGGAGGTCCTGGGAGAGCGGCCGGTCTGGGGAGGGCACGGAAGCGCCCCACACTCTTGCCCTCACACCTCACCTCTGGCTGCCCTCACACCTCACACCTCACTCTTGCCTTACACACCTCTCCCATCTGGCTGGTCCTGGGTTGGAAACTCAGGAGGAATATTGGAGGTTCAGTCCAAGTCTTGACTGGAGTTGTGAATACTTCCTGTGACATGGGCAACGTATGGTTCGCCAGTCTTTGTCTGATGAGCTCCGCAGGACAGAGGACCCCGCACAAGCCGCCTGCCTCAATGCCAGACAGACCCTTCTATTGTGATAGCTGGTCTCACAACGTACTGGTGTCACATCCCTAAGCCAAGTATAAATGATTTTCATACTACCGGGAAATTCTTTGTTGGGGAATGATTCTAACTTTTAGGGATGCCTAAATAAAGGATACATGCCAGTGTGCATGCAAGACAATACATTGGGTGTCACGAAGACATTACAATTACAATGGGGAGGAGAGGGGGGGAAGGAGCTTATCCTTTGAAAGGACCGAGAAAGAGAGAGAAAAATCACCCTTGTCCTGGAGATTTGGTGAATACTCCATTCTGTTTTTGTCTACAATTTCAAAACACATATGACGTTTATTTTGACTTGATTCAAAGTGACAGACTAGCTTCTAATCTTAGTAATTTCTAATTTTCTAAGCATTTGATTTCTTTCCTCCTGCTTCACAATGTGATCTAGTGTCCTATGTGACAGAGACTATGTGAGTGTCTGATCTACTGATTCCGTTCTGATCTGCAGTCTAGTCTTATGCAATCGGCATGCTAATTTACTTACTGCCGCTGTACTGGTCTTTTTTTTTTAGGAATGTTCATTGATATTTTCACCAGTTTATTCTTCCGAAAGAAATTTAGAAATTCAAGTAAAGTTTAGAAACTCCGAATAAATACCATTGGGATTTGTATTCCTGTTGCAACAAAGATATAAGGTGAGAAAGAATGAAGATTTTTAAATATGTAGCTTCACGTCTAAGAGATATATATTAGACATACATCCCTTTTATATCTCTAACTTAAGTATCGCACATTATAGTTTTCCTCATATAAGTCGTATACAATTCTCCAAGAAGACTATGCCTGAGTATTTTGATGGGTTTTGAAGATACCATGAGGGATTTTTTTTTAATTTATGTATTTATTTTGAGAGGAAGAGTGTGAGCAGGGGAGGGGCAGAGAGAGAGGGAGAGAGAGAATCCCAAGCAGGCTCCACACTGTCAGGCAGAGTCCCATGCAGGGCTTGATCTCAGGAACTGGGAAAAAATGACCTGAGCCAAAATCAAGAGTCGGATGCTTAAGAGACTGAGCCACCCAGGCGCCCCCATGCAGGAATCTTTTTTTAAACCCCTGTAATTTCTGGGAGTTGAGGTAAATGTTGAGTGGCTTATTGCTGCTATTTATGTTATATGCATCTATTTCTTGAAACTTTTTATTAATTAGTATCCCTTTTCAGGTGATTATTTTATATATTTTGATATTACATTTTGTCTCTTAACAAAATTTATACTTTTTAGTTCCTCTTCGTGACTTATGGCACTGAGCGCCTACCAAAACAACATTTATGCATAAAGTGGTAGTGATAATTTTTGGTTTTTACAAACATTATTTTTTAAAGTTTATTTATTTTTGAGAGATAGAGAGAGTGCCCGCACATGCATGCATGCACAAGTCAGGGAGGGAAAGAGAGAGAGGGAGACAGTGAATCCGAGCAGGCTCTGGGCTGACAACGAAGAGCTCCATGTGGGGCTTGAACTCACAAACCATGAAATTATGACCTGAGCCAAAGTCAGATGTTTAACCAACTGAGCTACCCAGGCGCCCCAAAACATATTATTATTTAATAGACTCAAGCACTAGTCTTTGACCAGCAAAGCTCATGCTGACTTGGATCCTGAAACAGGTGTTACCTACAGCTGAAGGCAGCATTTCTGGAGTTTATATATAAAGAACAGGCAGTGGGGTGCCTGGGTGGCTCAGTCAGTTAAGTGCCTGACTCTTGATTTCGGCTCAGGTCATGATCTCATGGTTGGTGAGATTGAGCCCCCCGTTGGGCTCTGTGCAGACAGCGTGGAGTCTGCTTGGGATTCTGTCTCTCTCACTCTCTCTCTACCCCGGCCTCACTCACACTCTCTCTCTCTCAAAATAAATAAACTTAAAAAAAAAATGGGTACTAACTTTTAACACCCTCTTTTCAATACTTTCTGAATTTCATACAGTGCGCTTTTTCACACCCGTTCCTCAAGATGCTTCTCAATAAAAGACTTCGATGATAGCGCTCACTTCGGCAGCACATACACTAAAAGACTTCGGTAATCAACATTTCTGGGAAACTCGGACTATTATAGTCTCCATCTGGAAATCTGCGATGCGTGTTAGTGTATCAAAGTCTTCAGGGTGTTCTACAGCAAGGAACCTGTTCACTTTAACACAGCGTTTTCCAAATGTGCCTGATCATGGAATCTCCTTTCTGCAATTATCATCTGTCGGGAATAATTAATGCCTGAATTGAACTCTGGGACTTTCCCAACTCAGGAACCCTCACCTACTGGACAGTGGCAACACATCAGTGGATAACGGTCACCAAAAACACTGGTCCTCATCCTTCACTGTGGCCAGATGAGGTCAGCAGCAGAGCACATCCGTCTCCTCCAGGCCTTCCCAGAAGGAGGTTCAGGAGAGTACAGACCTAGTGGCCACACCCATCGTCTGCACAGGTGGCAAGCACAACCAATGCCATCAGACACCTGCTGCCCCACATCGCCAAGAAGGTGATCCACCACATGGGCTCTTGTTCTGGAAACCATATGCCAGGGGCCCCTGGGGGGCTCAGGGAGTTAAGCTTCCGACTTCAGCTCAGGTCAATGATCTCATGGTTCATGGTTCAAGCCCCATGTCAGGCTCTGTGCTGACAGCTCAAAGCCTGGAGCCTGCTTCCGATTCTGCATCTCCCTCTCTCTCTGCCCCTTTCCCCGCTCATATGCTCTCTCTCTCAAAAATAAATAAATGTTAAAATTTTTTTTTTAATTTTTAATGTTTTACTTATTTTTGATACAGAGAGAGACAGAGCATGAGCAGGGGAGGGGCAGAGAGAGAAGGAGACACAGAACTGGAAGCAGGCTCCAGGCTCTGAGCTAGCTGTCAGCACAGAGCCCGACACGGGGCTTGAACCCACGAACATGAGATCTGACCTGAGCCGAAGTCGGAGGCTTAACCGACTGAGCCACCCAGGCGCCCCTAAAAAAAATTTTTAAACAAATAAGTAAAAAAATAAAAATAAAGCAATAAGTATTCTGGGAAGAAGCTACAGTTCTTCATTAAAATTTTTAAATATATTTGGAACTTTTATACATATAAATTCATCATTTACAAATTTCTTAATACACTTGTGTTTTATTTTCTTATAAAAATCATGCAGGAGAAGGCAGTGATTATTTTTTCACTAAGCCCCATGTGGAAGCCTCCAATCTCTTCCAGTTGCTACCCCAGTAGGCCAAACAAATATTATTTTCCATGCTCATGTTTGGAAGTGATAAAGGTTGGGAATCACTCCCCTAAGGTAGTCACCGAAGTCCTCTGAGGACGTGCTGCTCATTCTCCTGGTCAGCTCTCTCAGGGAGTTAAGGAACACAAGCAATATTTTGTTCCCCTTGCTGCTCACAGTCCCTTGCTCCTAGCCCGTCATGTTTTTTCCAACTTCTTTAATTAAGAAAATTTTCAAACACATAGAAAAGTTGCAAGCTTGGGGTGGGGGTTGGGCGAAATAGGTCATGGGGATTAAGGAGAGCACTTGTGATCAGCATCAGGTGACGTATGGAAGTGTTGGATCACTATATTGCACACCTGAAACTAATATAACACTGTATTTTAACTATAATTAAAATAAAAACTTAAAAAAGAAATGAAAAGCCGAAAGCTCAGTACTATAAACAACTCTATACCCACCACCTGCATTGAATTATTATTGCTAATATTTTTCCATTTTTTGCTTTCTCCTTCTGTCTCTGTCCCTAAATACATTAGAGACATTGCAATACCTTATCCCTAAGTGCTTCAGCATGCATTTCCTAAAAATAAGGGCATTCTCCTACATAACCCCAATGTAATTGTGACATTCTAAAAACTGAACAAAAATTCACTAAAATCATCTAACGGCTATTCAATTTTCAAACCTCTCCAGGTGTATCATCATTGTCACTTAGTTTTTCCAACCTAAACTTTAATCAAAGTTTGTGTACTCCATTTGTTTTTATTTATTTCTGTTTTTGGCCTCTCCCAAACTGAAACAGTCCCCCATCCTTCCTCAAAGTCCTCTCCCTCCCGCCATGAAATTAGCTTGGTGAAGAGATCAGGCAACGCAGAGTCTTACCGAGCACCCTACATCCCGGCCTTGCCTGAGAGCATCTTTGCTTCCTCCTGTTAAAAACTCCTATTCCATTAAGTTTTGTTCCTTCGGACATGTCACCTACTCCTCCTCCTTCTCACTGCTGCCTTCCGATGGTTCTCTGATCACTGTTTTTCTATTTTTTTAAGTTTTATTTATTTAAGGAATCTCTACACCCCATGTGGGGCTTGAACCCATGACCCCAAGATCAAGTGTCACATGCTCTTCAGACTGAGCCAGCCAGGCGCCCCTGATCCCTGCTTTTCAAATCTAACCCCAAGTGAATTCAGAGGACCCCATCCTCACAGCCCTATTTGATCTCCGACACCCCCAGCAAATTCAGAGGGCCCCATCCTCACAATCCTACTTGATCGTCGACAAACACTTCAGAAATCTGTCTGTCTTCCATTCCTCATCATTTCTGACCTCGGTTAATACAGGATTAATACTTCCTGTCTTTTTGCCTTCAGTCTCCTTTCCCCCTCTTCTCATTCCAACCTTCAAATCACAATCCTTGCTAGGACGATCTTTCTAAAATAGAAATTTGCTCACATGACTCTAAAATCTTTCAATGATTCCTGGGGTCTTAAAAAAAAGAAAATTCAGACTCCCTTAATCAAGCCCACAAAACCCTTTATGAACTGGGCCCCACCCATCTCAAAATGTCATTTTCTCACCCTTTCCGGTACAGACCTCCTATCGTGAAATCTCTGTGGCTTCCAATCGTGCTTTTTCACAGCACATTGTGCTTCATGGTCCTTCTGTATGGACAGTGCTCCCCTTTTTCCCAGCTGTCTCCTGCTCGTCATTCAAGGCAGTTTAAGAGGAACAGATTCTTGAAGGCTAACCTCATCCTTTTTCAGTTAGCTGTAATTATGTAACATCGATGGGCACCCCTATCATGTCGTTCCATCAAACTCTATGGTAGTTAGTGGTTTGTTTATCTGTTTCCCCTTCCACACTTGTAAACACCTTCACAATAACTTTGAGAGTCAAACATACTTAACCTACTAAAAGCTCCATAAATGCTTCCTAAGCAGTTACTAATTAGTTGGAAACAATCCATATCTCACATGGATATGGACATTCCATAATTTCTCTTTTTGGTGTTTTGTTGTGTATTATTATTGGAGTTCTATTTATTTCCTTTATATAGTGAAATTGGGTGATGTTTAGTGGTTTTCTACATTATAGAACAATTTGTATAACAAGAGAATTATGTTTGCTAAGAAATTGACAAGGAAAGGATTAAGGTACTTAGGAAAATGAGAGACAGTAAAATGTAGTGGTTGACAAATTCATTAATATATTAAAAGGATTACACATCATGACCAAAAGGGGTTTATTCCAGGAGTGCAAGACGGGTTCAACATACAAAAATCAATCAAAGTTATACACCACATTATTGCGGTAATTCCACAATCGGGTATTACCCAAAGAAAACAAAGATACTAATTCAATGCATGTCCCAACAATAGATGAATGGGTAAAGATTATATATACATACACATATACATATATACACATGCATATATGTATATATTTGATATATATACATGATACATATATATGATCTATGTATACACACTCACAATGGAATATTACTCAGCCGCAATAAAGGATAAGGTCTTGTCATATGCAACAGCATGGATGGACCTAGAAGGTATCATGCTAAGTGAAGCAAGTCAGTGAAAGACAAATACCATATGATTTCACTTATATGTGGAATCTAAAAAACAAAACACAACAAACAAAAATTAGAACTAGACCTAAAAATACAGAGAACAAACTGACGGCTGCCAGGAGTGGGAGGGTGGGGGGTGGGAGATATCGGCTCCCAGTCATAGAATACATAAGTCCGAGGGACACGACAGGGAATACGCTCAGTGGGACTGTAACAGCACCCCATGGTGACAGATGGCAGCTGCACTTGGGGTGAGCACAGTACAATGGACTTGTTGAATTACTAGGTTGTACACCTAAAACTAATGTCATATTTTGTCAACTATACTCAAAAAAAACCTCCCAAAAAAAAAAAAAGTTATACATCCATGCGTACAATGAAGGGGGCAAGGCCACATAAGCATTACAACTGAAACAGAAAAAGCATTGGGCAAAATTCAACATCCTCTAACAATATCAGTAATCAGAAAACTAAGAATCGAAGAAAAATTCCTCAACCTGATAAAGGTCATGTATGAAAAACCCAGAGTGAATGTCATAGTCAATGGTGAAAGACGAAGGTGTTCCCCTCAGAGCGGGAACAAGGCAAGGATGCCCTCTTTCAGCACTTGTATTCAACACAGGATTGGCTGTTCTGGCCAGAGGATCTAGGCAAGAAAAAGAAATAAAAGAGATGCAAACTGGAAAGGAAAAAGTAAAATTATCTGTTTGCTTATGACATGATGACATGTAGAAAACCCTACAATACCACAAAGAAAACTATGAGAAGCTAAGAAAGGAAAGATACAAAAATCGACACTCACAAATCAGTTGCATTTCTATCAGTAACAATAAACATGTTGTTTTCTGTCTGCTGGGTCTGTCCATTTTGGATATGGGGGTGCTGAGGGGTGATAACTAGTAGTTTCATCTATTTCTCCTCAAGGTTGTTGCCTCAAGCATTTAAAAAAATGTTTTTAAACGTTTTTTATTTATTTTTGAGAGACAGAGAGAGATAGCACAAGCAGGGGAGGGTCAGAGAGAGAAGGAGACACAGAATCCCAAGCAGGCTCCAGGCTCTGAGCTGTCAGCACAGAGTCCCATGTGGGGCTCAAACCCATGAACTGTGAAATCATGACCAGAGCCAAAGCCAGACACTTAACCGACTGAGCCACCCGGACGCCCCTCCTCAGGCATTTTGACACTCTGCTTTTTAGGCACATACATATTAAGGATTATTAGGTCTTCTTGGGAAAATTGACCCCTTTATCATTTAGGTAATGTGCTTCTTTATCCCCGATAATTTGCTTTTGCGTCTCCTCTGTCTGAAATTAACATAGCCACTCCCAATTTCTTTCGATTACTGTTACAATCATGTATTTTTTTCCATCTATTTACTTCTAATCTCTATGTGTCTTTATATTTAAAGTGAGTTCTTGCAGACAAAACATAGTTGAGCCTTCTTTTTTGATCCACTCTGACAATCTCTTTTAATTGGTACATTTAGACCACTGACGTTCAAAGTGATTACTGATATGGGGTGCCTGGGTGGCTCAGTCAGTTAAGCAACCAACTCAGATCCTGACCTCACAGCCTGTGGGATGGAGCCCTACTTGGGGCTTCTACTGACAGTGCAGAGCCTACTTGGGATTTTTCTCTCCCCCTCTCTCTGCCCTTCCCCCCCGTTTGTGCATGCTCTCTCTCTCAAAATAAATTTTAAAAACCCTTTAAAAAAGCGATTATTGATACAGTTGTGTTAATAAATACCATGTTTGCTGTTTGCCCTCTGTTGCCCTTGTCCTTTGTTCCCATTTTCGTCTTCCACTCTTTCTCTGCCTTTTATGGTTTTAACTGAGCATGTTATGTGAGTCCATGTTCCGTCCATTCAAACCATATACATTATACTTTTTTTAATTCTTTTTTTAAGTTATTTATTTATTTTGAGATAGAGACAGAGAGAGTAAGTGGGGGAGGGGCAGAGCCCAATGCGGGGCGGGAACTCACAAGCCGTGAGATCACCACCGGAGCCGAAGTCAGAGGCTTAACCAACTGAGCCACCCAGGCGCCCCTAAATTCTTTTTAGTAGTTGCGCTAGAGGATGCAATTCACACTTACAACTAATACAAGTTCACTTTCAAATACTCTATCACTTCACACGTAATGTGAGTACCTTATGATAACAAAATAATCCTAATTCCTCCCTCCGCTCCCTCACATCATTGCTGTCATTCATTTACAGAAGCAAACATAAGCACACGTGTGTGTGTGCACATAAGACATACACATAACCACACATAATCAAATCCTTCACTTATTTTTTCCTCAGTGCTCTTCCTTTCATACAGATCCCAGTTCCTAACCTATATATGGGACCAGATGGCCAGAGTGAGTTGGATTTGGGTGTTTTCCTTCCCCCAGCTCAGTTTAACTCTGATAACATCCCAGCGGGTTAGGTTCTAGTTAACTCGTTTCTTCTTGTTAAAAACAGAGTGCTCTGGAGTATTTCAAAGACTTTTTTTAATGTTATTTGAGACAGAGAGAGCACATGAGCAGGGGAGGGGTAGAAAGAGGGGAACAGAGGCTCTGAAGCGGGCCCTATGCTGACAGCAGAGAGCTCGATGCGGGGCTCAAACTCAGAATTGTGGGGTCATGATCTGAGCCGAACTCAGACACTTAACTGACAGAGCCACCCAGGCGCCCCTCTCTGGAGTATTTCAGAATGATTCCTTCTTCCCTCCTCTTACTGAAAGCACAAGGGGATTTTTCTCTGATCTTTACTATAGGAGCCTGGTCAAGTTCCTGGAGGTAAAACTCATAAGAGCGTGGGGTCCACTGATGACTGGGTCTCCCTGGGGTTTTTTAACTGTCACCCTTGTCCACACTGTGTTTCCAGTAGTTCACCGATGACAGTCCAGGGCTTCCTCGATCCCACAGCTGTTTCTGCTTGTGAGTCTCTGCTCTGGCGCCCTGAGCCGTGACTCCCTGCATTCACCTGTCTTACAATCTGGGGGCGGCAGTTTGCCCTGTGTCCTCTCCCCTCTTACAGATCCAAGACGAGATCTGTAATTATTGGCAACTGTTCAATGTGTCTAGATTCTTACCTGCTATTGGGGCAGAGTGGCCAACCCATCCATTTTATTATGGCTATATATATATATATATATATATATATATATACATATATATATATTCTGGCATTAAATCAAACACATCCCTGTAAAATAAACATTTTCTTTAGCAGCATCTTAGCAGCTCAGTGGTAGCTTTCCAGACATTTACTTCCCTGGCACCTGACTCCATCATGAAAATGTTTGCTTGCAACTTTGTAGTGATAGAATGTTTGTGTTAAAGTATTAATAATAGCCAAAGGTTTCTCAACCCTGTCTGGGAGAATTCCCTTTCCCAACTCAACTTTCCAATCCCAGATTACCTGACCAGTAACCAGAAAACCTCTGTAGATTATAGTAATTTAGTGGTGGAAATATTCTCAAAAGCCTTAGTACAGAAGAGAGAAAAGTTTCCCAATATGCAATATGAGAAATACGTTGCCGTTATTTCACACCCTTCCATCATCTGTTAATATACCTCCAGCCAAAAGATATAAGCTCTGAATAAAGATTGCTGGACGAGGTTCTTAGCGCTCCTGTCTTTAACCAGTAAATTGAGAGAAACAAGCTCATTGGAATTCTTTACATGCATTCTACTCTGCCTCTCCAACACTCAAAGAGAAAGTTACATACCATATTCAAGACCATGTCTCGGTCGTGCTCCTTACCACGTAGGATGTATTTTTGTGTTGTGTTCCACACTGTAAGTTTAAGATGCAAACATATAGATGGGGCCACTTCTAATGTGCACAGATTAAAGAATTAACCTGAATCCCTTACAAACTCTTCCAAAAGTGAAGAGGAGGAAATACTTCCACATTACGATGAGGTCAATATTGCCCTGACCCCCCCCCCAAAAAAACAAAGACATCAGAAGAAAACTACAGACCAAGATCCCCTATAAATGTAAACACAAAAATCTTCAACACAACACTAGTGCACACCAAACCCAGCCACATATAAAGGGGTCTATACACTATGACTAAACGGGATTAACCCCAGGAGTGCAAGATAGGTTTAGTACAGGAAAGAAGTTCCTGGTACTTAAGCGAACCAGCAAGTCAAAAGCACTGCCTTCCCCTTTTTGCCCTTTTCTGGCTAGCATTTCTGGTTTTGTTTTTTAAGTATCCCTGATTTCCTTAATTTAACTACATGTTTCATCATAAAAAGAAAAAAAAGCATGATTGTGTACATTCTTGCAAAAACATAAGACCAAGTCTCCTCCTATTTGGCTGAAATACCATGATAACATGTCAGAAAGCAATACTAACCGATTAATACCTGCATGTTAAAACCTAATGAAAGCTTCAGAAAGTTCCATTGTTGTCAGAAAAAATACAAACTATTCAAATTAAAGTGTAGCAAAACGCCTCTGCAATAATGGAGGTGATTGTTGGCAAAACATATTTGACAACTTACACTGCTCACAGCAACATTTCAAAGTAACAATTAAAAATGCATCTGATGGGGCGCCTGGGTGGCTCAGTCGGTTGAGCCGCCGACTTCGGCTCAGGTCAGATCTCACGTTCGTGGGTTCGAGCCCCACGTCGGGCTCTGTGCTGACAGCTAGCTCGGAGCCTGGAGCCTGCTTCCGGTTCTGTGTCTCTTTCTCTCTCTACCCCTCCCCCTCTCATGCTCTGTCTCTCTCTGTATCAAAAATAAATAAAACATTAAAAAATTAAAAAAAAATGCATCTGATTTTTTAATATTTTGTGAAAAAATAATTTTTGTCTAGAAAAAAATCTTGAGGATTATTAGAATATAACAAATGAGGTATTTGAAATGATTCTCTTTTAAGAAATATATTTTGGGGGCACCTATATGGCTCAGTCAATTAAGCATTCAACTTTGGCTCAGGTTATGATCTCACGGTTTGTGGGTTTGAGCCCCACGTCAGGCTCTGTGCTGACAGCTCAGAGCCTACAGCCTACTTCAGATTCTGTGTGTGTCTCTCTCTGCCCCTTCCCTGCTTGTACTCTGTCTCTCTCTGTCTCTCTCTCTCTCTCAACAATAAACATTAAAAAAATAATAAA
Organism: Mungos mungo; assembly: GCA_004023785.1. Lineage (NCBI taxonomy): Eukaryota > Metazoa > Chordata > Mammalia > Carnivora > Herpestidae > Mungos > Mungos mungo. Next base: position 932 of record PISW01014608.1, on the reverse strand, counting down.
AATTTTTATTTTTTATTTAAAACCTTTTTAAAAAGGCATATTTTTTACCTATAAGTAGAATGAAATGCAATGTGATCAAATGTGTTATCACTAATTTTTACAGTGTTTTGGTAATCAAAGTGCTTTTCTCTATATATTTGTATAAATGTAAATTATTATACATTGGTAATAATGGAGATCCACTATGTCCTCATTAGTTATTAACCCACAACAGATTAAGATTTTATACAAATTTAGAGAAACTTCATGAAGTGTTTGGTTGATGACATAGTTGGGTCAGCAGAGAAAAAGATCAGTGGGAAAACCACAGACTCTAAACTGAGAGAGAATTTAATAGTCATTTAGCCCTTTCAACCAATGAAAGGATCCCCTCTGAAACAGTCTTATGCAGTCACAGATGGGGGCTTGCTCTACTGTTCTCTATTCTAAAGACTAATCACTTGTTTTTGTTTTTAAGACGCTCTACATTGACAATAACCACCATTAATGAAAAACATGCTTACTGAAGTCTTAACCAATTTTTAAATATCCATACTCGGTCCCTCTTCACCAAGCACAGTCTAACTCAAACTGAACTCTTTGCCATGTGAACAGAAATAAAGCCATAATTAACAAATGTGCATTGGAAAGAATCAATTTCTTGCCATGGAGCATGTTTAAAGCACAAAACCTTAACACATATGAGAAAATGATGGGTTGATAACCCAAGTTACTCTATTTAATTCATGGTTACATCTAATTCAATACCAGAGGTGTTATCTCAAAAATTAAATACAGCTGAAATGAACATGTAAGTTTTCAGCAAGGTATATGCGATTTTGCCAAGCTTGAGGAAAATATTAGCAATAACATACTAAATTTCACAGAAATGTCATGTTCAGCAGGTGTTCCAGAAAATGTTACTTTTTATAGAGTGCCCATTTAGCAAAAAA
>PISW01014607.1:17500-20371 GCA_004023785.1 Mungos mungo | reverse complement strand
GATTAACTAGTTGGTACTTAACCTATTAATTTCTGTATAAGCCTAATTACAGGAAATAGAAGTGGGGGTTTTGATTTTTTACTTTGCTTTTCTGTTTGGAGTGTCATTGTAACTACTGTATTGTAAATGACGGAAAATAATTGCATATGTTAAAAAAATAAATTGTGTTATATTAAAAAAAATAATAAAAAAAAAAGAAGAAAAAAAAACTATCAATAGAACTCCCCTATGAACCAGCAATAGCACTGCTGGGGATCTACCCAAGGGATACAGAAGTGCTGATGCATAGGAACACATGTACCCCAATGTTCATAGCAGCACTTCCAACAATAGCCAAATCATGGAAAGAGCCTCAATGTCCATCTCCTGGTGAATGGATCAAGAAGATATGGTGTATGTATATATATAGTGTATATATACACACATACACACACACAATGGAATAGTACATGGCAATGAGAAAGAATGAAATCTGGCCATTCATAGCAAAGTGGATGATGTCAAGTGTGTTATGCTAAGTGAAATAAGTCAGGGATAGAAGGACAGATACCATATGCTTTCACTTATAGGTCTAAAAGGAGAAACCTAACAGGGGACCATGGGAAGGGGAAGTGGGGGTGGAATTAGGGAAAGAGAGGGAGGCAAATAATGAGAGACTTTTGAATACTGAGAACAAACTGAGGGCTGAAGAGGGAGACGGAAAGGGGAAGTGGGGTGATGGTCATGGAGTGGGGGAATGATGGGGAAGAGCACTGGGTGTTATATGGAAACCAGCTTGGTAAGAAATTATTAAAAAATTAAATTAAATTATATATATAAATTAAATTATACACACACACACACACACACACACACACACATATATATATATATATATATATATATATATATATATATATATATATATATATATATAGAGAGAGAGAGAGAGAGAGAGAGAGAGCAAGCACAAGAAACCGAGGGAGAGGGGCAGAGGGAGAGAGAGAGAGTCTCAAGCAGGCTCCATGTTATCACTCAGCATTGAACCTGACAGGGGGCTGGATCCCACAACCCTGGGATCATTACCAGAGCTGGAATCAAGAGTTGGACACTCACCCGACTGAGCCACACACATGCCCCTTTATCTGTGCTTTTGATTGGTTCCTCACCTTTGTCCTCTGGGCCCAGTTCTAACACTCATGACCTTCTCTCACTCTTTGTTGCCTTCTTCCCTTCGACTATAATCAGGCCCAAGAATTTTCACACAAAATAATAAAAAGAAAAAAGAAACAAAAAAATCTGCTTGCACTCTGGATCTCTGAAGAACAACTGTATGTCTCTCTTCCTATTTACTATTCCAACATAAAAATGATATAGCTAATGTATATAAAAGCTATAAAGAATAACTTAACAACTGTGTCACATGACTCAGCTGAAGAAATAGAACATTACTAACATCCTTGGAGCTTTTTATTGACACGTCCTTTATGACTTCCCTTACTTCCCTCTTGGGAAATGAGCATTGTGTGTTTAGCAATCACTCACTTTTGTTTTGCTTTATACCACATACATTTACTACATACATGATCTCCAAACAACATATAGTTTTGCAAATTTTAAAACTTTTTATATATGTTCTCAAAATAGGTGTATCTTTTTCTCACCATCTCACCTAGTCCAGAGCCAAAATGCCTTTGATAATAGGCTTATTTGTAGACAATTACAAATAACTCCTAATATTAAAATTACTTGGGAAGTCATTAATTATTGAATTAAACTACCACTTAAATGAAATTTTTTTGGATAGAAAGGGATTTTGATGGTTTTGTGTAACGCAATCAAACATTGTCAAAAACAGTTAAATTTCATGAAAAAACCTGTAAAGACAATTGCTGTCTCCATTTAGTTCTGCTCTTCACCACCATGACACTAAAATTGTATTCATAGGTGTCACCAAATTTTCTTCATGTTGTTTAATCAGTGAAAATCTTTAAAGAATTATCTGAGTAGACTTCTCTTCTGTTCCTATGCTACTCGGTAGTTGATACCATCACCTTGTCACTTATTTTTGGAATTATCTACTGCTCTTGGCTTTTCTCCTGGATCCTTTCATCTGTTGTAATCTTTCTCTCTTTAAAGGGTCCTCTTCATTTTCCTGTCTCTTAAACACTAGCAGACTTTGGTCTACTGTTCTATATATCTTCTTCTTGAAAGAATTCATAGACACCCATAGTTCCATTACCACTGCATGCTGATGACTCTTTTCTCTAGCCTTGACCTCTGCCCCAAGTTTCAAACTCATATATCTAACAACCTGCTATACCAACAGACACACACATAAACATACAGATTCTTCTTAGACACCTCAAAGTCAACATGTCCCAGACTGAAATCATCATCTTCTTCCCCACCAAACTGGTAATGGCTTAATATCCAGTCACTCCTAAGGCTAGATTCTTAGGGGTCATACTAGACTCCCTTTCATCCCTCCACCCTGCAGTGTCCTAATTCCCCAAGAGACTAAAATATTCTCCTTATTTTGGTTCCCCAAATTTCCTGGTGTTCTCTTTCTTTTCTATTCCTATGATAGTTATCTCATTTAGGTTTTAATTGTCTTTTGCCTGGACCACTGCAGTACCTTTAATTCTGCCATTCATAAAGCCTTCTTCAACTCTGCTACCAGTGTCATCTGCCTAAAATGCAAATTCGACTATGCTACTATAGAATTTAAAGTATTTCATTGACTAGCCACCACCCAGATGTAGTCCATGCCCCTTCGCATTGCATATACCCAGAACCTGGCTCTTGGCCTGTCTCTCAAGCCTCATGTCCCATTTGTCCCCACCACAAACCTGACAGTGCTCATGCTATCCTACCTTGTATGTCCTGTCC
>PISW01014607.1:0-15000 GCA_004023785.1 Mungos mungo | reverse complement strand
GCCATTTGTAGCAAGGTGGATGGACCTCGAGGATGTCATGCTAAGCGAAATAAGTCAGGCAAAGGGCAGATACCATATGTTTGCACTCATAGGTCTAACAGGAATACAGGAGAAACCTAATGGAGGACCAGGGGGGAGGGGAAGAGGGAAAGAAAGTTGGGGAGAGAGAAGGACACAAAACCTGAGAGACTATTGAATACTGAAAATGAACCAAGGGTTGAAGGGGAGGGGGAGGGGGAAAAGAGGTGGTGGTGATGGAGGAGGGCACTTGTGGGGAAGTGCACTGGGTGTTATGTGGAAACCAATTTAACAATAAACTATTTTAAAAAAAATGGTGCCAGATGTGGGGTGTTTGGTGATAATCCAAGAAACTATTTACATCTTCAGTAAGATGATACAGGAAGTTTTCACCCCTGGAGTCTTGGTAGAAGATCTTCCCAGTCTTTTGTCCAATAGCTGTTGCTGCATCAAATTTGAGAATGAGGTATCTTCCAGAAAAAAAGGTGGCATAAAAAGATGCAAAGGAAACAGAAAATAGCAAGGGGACAAGTAAGAAGGAAGGAAGAAAATGGAGCAATGTTTTCAACATTCTGAGGGGAAATTAATTCCAATTGATAACCGATATCTAGCAAAACCATCAATCAAATATGAAGGAAGAAAAGTGGCATCTTAAATGTACAAAGTCTCAAAAAGCCAGGTCCTGTGGAGCCTGAATCTCCTATAGTTGGGGAGCCCTCTTTAAGAAAAAAATAATAAAATTACCAACACAAAATTGGTGTGAACATGAATATTTATTTAGATTGAGAAAAGAAGTCACAACAAATGGGAGCCTTGGAGGTTCATGGCTCTTTCTTCTAAAATCTTTTTAGAAAATGTGCCCCAAATGCTCCATGATGGTGACCTGGCTTTTCCTCTCCACTTGTCAACTTTCAACAGTTTGCAGCCCTCACAGAGGCCCCATTAGATTCAGCAGCTCCTGGGAAAAGCTGCCTCTATCTCCATGTGCCTTTTCTCAGGAAGTTATGTTTCAGTAAAACCAAGGAGTTAGAGGGCACAGAATCCAAGAAACAGGAATCTAGTACGATTGACAAGGTGGCAGCAAGGGGAGTTCCCAGTGCAACAAGGAGCTCAGAATAACCAGTCCCAGAGAATAGGGGGGCTGGGCAGGGATGCTTCCAAGAAAAGCAAATCAAACTGACTACTTACTTGACGCTTAACTCTACTGAGAAGAATTTTACCATCCTGTCAAATTTTAAGTCAGAATTGTAATGAGTACTCAAAACACCTAAGGAACTGAAGAAGAGGTAGCAATTACAAACTCTAGGTATAGAGAAAGGTCATACAAGAAAGGAAGTGTAGAAATCATGATGTATCACATGGCTGGAAAAAATATTTAGAGTCATAATAATGTAAACACTAAACATTGCTATATCAAAAGAATTTAGGCTATAACTATATTGGGACCTTGCAAGAAAGGGAAACAAATGTGAAAAAGAATAATGAGGGTAAAAGAGAGCTACATCCTCATCTTCCCATGTAGGATGTCAATGGATATATCCAGATCTGGGTGCCTCAGTCGGCTGAGCTTCCGACTTCGGCTCAGGTCAGATCTCACATTCGTGGGTTCAAGCCCCGCATCAGGCTCTGTGCTGACAGCTAGCTCAGAGCCTGGAGCCTGCTTCCGGTTCTGTGTCTCCTTCACTCTCTGCCCCTCCCCCTCTCATGCTCTGTCTCTCTCTGTATCAAAAATAAATAAAACATTAAAAAATTTTTAAAAAAAGAATAAGAAAGAGCCAGTATTAGCATGTTACTTGAGAATATGGTGGCAGATATGAGAAAAACATAGACAAGAGCATTGAAAGTCATTGAGTCTAGGCAGGTAGCTCAGTATAGACTCAGTAAAAACCTTGTAGAACTTGTAACTTTTAGGACTCTCCCTTTATTTGTGTTGACCAAAATAAAAAAATTTTTTTAATATGTTTATTTTATTTTGAGAGAGATAGAGAGTAAGCAGAGGATGGGCAGAGAGGGAGACACAGAATCTGAAGCAGGCTCCAGGCTCTGAGCTGTCAGCACAGAGCCCGGAGTGGGGTTCAAACCCACAGACTATGAGATTATGACCTGAGCTGAAGTTGGCTACTTAACCAACTGAGCAACTCAAGTGCCCATTGTGTTGACCAAAATTTAAAAAGAAACAGCCTCAAGAGGAATGAAAGCCTTTGGAAATAAATGAAGGTACCTTGGCTACACTAGCCCCTATTCAGTGTTTTCCAAATTGTGATCCTATGACCATCTGCATTCAAATTATCAGGAGTGCCAGTGTATCATTCAGATTTGTAGACTCATTCCAGACCTAAATAATTAGCATTTATTTTATTTTATTTTTTATTTTTGAGAGACAGAGAGAGACAGTGCGAGCAGGGGAGGGTCAGAGAGAGAGGGAGACAAAGAATCTGAAACAGGCTCCAGGCTCTGAGCTGTCAGCACAGAGCCTGATGCGGGGCTCGAACCCACGAACCGTGAGATCATGACCTGAGTTGAAGCCAGACGCTTAACCGACTGAGCCACCCAGGTGCCCCAATAATTAGCATTTCTTCAGGTGGAACTCAGAATCTATCATTTAAAAAAGTTCATCTATACTCATTGCATTATCTATTACTTTTTTAATAAACCAAAGAACAAAATGTAAAAATAAAACAATAATAACAACAACCCATGTAGAAAAAAAGAGTTGATGACTCATAAAACATACTATGGCCGATGCTGCTAGTTGTTTACCCAATATCCATCTCCCCTTCTTAACAGAATGCCTATTTGTTATATTGGCAACACTGTGGACTAAAACACTAGATTTGCTCAGGTTCCCTGATTGTTAGGAGTGGCTATGTGACAGGGTTCTTACATGACTGTGGTATAAGAAGTTTATTGGGTGGAGCTTTCAAAAGAAATATTATTATAAGAACAAGGACAGATTCAGCTGGGACATGCTGTCAGCCCTTCCTTTTGCCTTTCTTTCTGGTAAGCCCTCTCTGAAATGAGGAGGAGCCTGTCTCTGTGAGGATTAAAGCTGCATGCTAAGGATGGGTGCAGGAAGACAGAGGAATCTGGCCCAGTCCTCAACTTCTCACCCCCATACATCCAGCTATTTAAGAAAAACAAGCTCCTTACTTATTAAATTACTGTAGTAGGGTTTTCTGTTACTTATAGCTGAATGAAGTCCTAATGACATCTCATCCTTGTTCAAACATTTGTTTGGTGAGTATTGAAAGCATTTTATTGAGTGCCCACTATGGGCACTGTGCTCAGAATAACATAATGGGCAAGACAAAGAGGCTCTTTCTCTCATGGACTGTGGAATCCAGTTAGAGTAGAAGAATCTACAGATACTTGACTCCAGGATTCAGGGAGGCTATGGTTTGCTGTCAAAGACCCAAAACTGAACCACTTGATTTATGTATATAGGAAATCCTTGAGGGACCACATGCTGGAAAGAGCAGTAGTCTAAACATTGGGAAGCCTAAGCTTTAACTGTAATTCTTCAGCAAAGTAGGTTTGGGTACTTGCTTAATTTTTTCTGAATCCCCTTTTGTACTTGGAAGAAACAAAAAGATTGGGCATGATAATATTTCAGGCTATCTGCAGCTCCAAAATATTTTTGCAGTTACACTGAACAAAGATGGGCATGAAAGATAACAAACAAGAATGTTTCTAAATTTAGATTCTAAGAGTTCATAGTCAGAGAATATACTAAGTAAATGTTCAGGAAAAAAAAATCACAAACAACTCCTCACTCCCAAATTAAGTAAGCAATCAGAAAAGCCCCCCCCCCGCCCCCCACCCTTGTAGGCAGCTGAGGTACTGTGGAAGAAGTTCTGGCTTAAGGTTGGCTTTGCCACTTAACAGCTATATAACTTCAGGCCAGATACTCAGTATTTCTAAGTTTCAGTTTCCGCAATTATGAAATAAGCTATTACCATTTCCTTACAGTGCTGCTTATGGAAATCACACTGTACTCTGTAAAGCTGTCTTACAACTTCATACCAGCAAGATACAATGATGGTTTATAATATCTAAATTCTGCAGGGAAATATGTGAGTGCACTTTGGTGTCTTCAACTTAAATTCTTCATCACATAAGGCTGATAGATCTTTTGAGATTCAGGGCACCTAAGTGGCTCAACTGATTGAGTGTCTGACTCTTGACAGTGAGAGCCTGCTTGGGATTCTCTTTCTCTCCCTCTCTCTCTGCCCCTCCACTGCTCCTGCTCTCTCTCTCAAAACAAATAAATAAACTAAAAAAACCAAAAGATCTTTTAAGTTTCTTTGTCCCTTCATTAGTGCACTTTGCGATCCACTTTATTTTCACCCAGAGAACAGACAAGAGAAGCAAAACCAGCTCAAATTCAAATCATCTCTGTTTGTTTCTAGTTCCCAGTAAAGGTTTGGGGAGAAGACTGTTTTAGTTAAAAGGGAAGCGGAGTCCAAGTGAAGTGAGGGGATTCTAGTACTTACTACAGCTTCTAATTGTTCCTACTGGATACTGTATAGCATTGTACATGACCTAGTTTTTGTTTCATGACCTGTCCATAGAAACAAATACAGATTTGAAATCTCTCATACCTACCCATTAATTGATGACAGAGTAGTGACTTCCATTCTCTTACAGACAATTATAAAAAGTTTTGCAATAACAGGAAATTTAGCTATTGGATAGGCTCTACATCTGGTAAAACTGCCCTTATCCAGTTTCAACAAACAAATGCATTTGAGAGAAAGAGATAATCCTTTAATTATAACCAACATAAGTAATATCTGTACTTTGACCATGTAAGCATGGCAGCCGATGTTAACCTGAAGGTGGTAAAGGAGATAAGAGAGCAGAAGTCTTTCTTTCTCTTTATTCCTTTTCTCCCCCAGCCCTTGCCAAACCCTATGTCAAAGTTCTATTTGCTAAGATTAGGCAAGAGGAACATGAATGACATAGTAGGGACCACTCCAAACAGAATAACTGGAGTACACATGAGCTTTGATAGTTTCACTTGGGCCATCACAACCAACGCCAGAACCAGAAGGGTGAGAGAAGAACCCACAGAATATAAGGTAAAATGCACGGTATGAAATAAGTATGTGGTGATACTGTCTCTACCCCCCCCCCCCATGGAAGAATGGAGAGGATATCAAAGTCCTTTAAAAGGAAAGTGAATGCTTGGCTTTCATAATACCAGAACCATTAGTGAACAACCAGAAATAATGCCTCCCTTCTGCTTATGTCAGACACTCTCCCTTGTAAAATCAGAGAACCATATTCAATAAAGCCTTCATATCAATTCCATGTCTTTCCCAGAAACTCTACGAACAGAGGGTAACTACATCCTTATTAAGCCCATGAACTCTCAGTCCGTGAAGAATATGGACCCCATATTTCAGAGTGTTTCAGGAGTCTCCCCTACATGGTTTAACATGGAACAAACCCCAGATTATATTGAACAGGTTGCACGTCTGGCTAAAGAGTACATGTTTCTTAAAAACGATAAGCTGTATTACCTATTAAAGTGAATATAAAAACACAGATAAAATTCTTATGCCACTGTGTGAGCCAAACAGATCGGTGGGGAGGGGAATGGGGCAAATGGTCCAGGGGTGGGGAGGGAAATGGCACTCACGGAAGGAAATGGCGGAAGATGTGAAGGAAATGGGGCATTTCTGTGATTCTTAGAAGAGGTAGCTGGCTAAAAATTTGAAAGGCTGAAACTCAAGTCTATCTTACATCTAGTGCTAGATTGTATTTGCAGAGGTTATTCTTTTGGACCCAAGCAGGGTCCCCTAAAACTATTTTTAGGGCCAGTGTGAACCTCCCAACCCCTGCTAATCTTACCTCTGCGCCGGCAGCTTTGGAGCTAAATCATGACTCAGGGAACTTTATCAGTCAATCTCCTCTTATTAAATTCTAGGCTTCCTGGCTTTAGGAAAGTATCTGGTTCGTCGTATTTGTGGAGTGGCGCTAACAAGGACAGTCAGTAGGAGGGAAGTGCCCACAGCGGTGTGGGGCTGGAGAGGAGCTGTCACGGGCCAGGTGTCCCTGGATCCTCAGGTTCCTGGAGTGGGGGTGGGGTGCGGGATGGAGGGCAGGGGCTTCACCCTTCGAAGCTCCTCTCGCCTGGCCACACGGTCAACCTGTCTGGCTGGGGACTCAGGAGTTTTCATCCCAGGGCCGCCGGCGACCCGACCCAGGTGCGCGCACTGGGAGCTCCCGGATCGGCTCACCAGCTCCCGGGCCGTCCAGTGCCTCCCGCAGTCCTGCCCCAGCCCGCTCCCCTGGCCGAATCCCCTCCGGCTCCGAGCACCCCTCCCCCCAGACAGGTCCCAGCCTCCTCCCGGTCGGAGGTCCCCTCCCCTGGCGCGGCGTCCACGGAGTCCCCAGCCCAAGGAGGTGTCTCACCTGCACGGAGCGCCTCCGTCGTGCGCCGACTGCGGCCTCCACCCAGCAGGTGCTAGTGCCCGGCCCGCCCAGCGCAAAGGCCGGCCCACCCCACCGCAGACCGACCGCCTCTCCCCGCCTTTGCGGAAAGTGCGAGGCCTCCTGACTCAAAGCCCGAACTTCCCTTCACGTCCCCGACACTCCCTCCAAGGTCCAAGACACACCCTAAGGTGTGCTCCAACTGGGGCGGGTTCCTGGGCACCCAAGGCGAACTGCGACTAACCGTGACCTTCTATGATGCAAAGCAATTACAGAACTTGGGAGGCGGCGAGGATTGTGGAGAAGAGGCTGTCCCAAGGAAAGCTGTTAAACGAGCCAAGCAATCACAGTGAACACAAGGAAGAACTGGTCACCGATCTCCCTCCAGCAAAGGAAGGCACTGGTGTAATATCCTGGACCAGAGTCCAGTTTTCTGGTTTAAGCTTAGTGTCACATGAATTCATTCATTCATTCATCCGACAGATCCGCGGCCTGTTAGATCCGCGCAGTTCCCAGGTGTAAGAGAAAGAGCTGCGAAGGAGACAAAGTCCTTGCTGGAAGGACTTCCCTTCCTACTAAGAAAAGCAAGCCTCTTTTCGCAATGTCATGTGATCTCGATGCCCTCATCTGTAAATTAAGGGTTGGCCTCGTAGTTTAGGAAACTTGCTCATAATCCCCTGTGGAAATTAAAAACTTCCCCTTTAGCGAGGTCTACGACTCCATCTCAGATCAGAGTCTCCGGAGTATGGCAGAGGGACCAGTTAAAAGTTACTTAGGTGACCAGAGGAAGTCAGGGTTGAGAATCTCTGCTCTGGATCTCTAAGATGCCTTCCAGCTGATCCCATTGTTGATAGTCCTGGAAACCAAGAAAGGCTTCCTGGAAAAGATGCTACCTGTAGGGGTTTTTGTTTGTTTGTTTGTTTGTTTGTTTGTTTGTTTTTTAACGTTTATTTATTTTTGAGAGAGAGACACAGAGTGTGAGCGGGAGAGGGTCAGAGAGAGACACACACAGAATCAGAAGCAGGCTCCAGGCTCTGAGCTGTCAGCACAGAGCCCGATGCAGGACTCGACCCCACGAACTGTGAGATCATGACCTGAGCTGAAGTCAGCCACTTAACCGACTGAGCCACTCAGGGATCCCTATGTAAGTTTTTTTTTGAATATGGAATTTGATTTAATTTTTTGTGGTATCATTCTTTTCAATGGATTTATAGTTGACACAATGTTTTATTAATATTAGGTGCACAACATACTTATTTGACAATTCTATACATTACACAACAGTCACCACAATAGGATAGCTATGTCACCATAAAACCTTATTAAAATAATATTGAGTATATTCCACATGCTGTGCTTTTTAAAATATTTTTTACATTTATTTATTTTATTAATAGTTTATTACCAAGTTGGTTTCCATATAACACTCAGTGCTCTTCCCCACAAGTGCCCCTCTCCATGACCAACAACCCCCCTAACCTTCCCCCCTCCCTCTTCAGCCCTCAGTTTGTTCTCAGCATTCAAAGGTCTCTCATGATTTGCCTCACTCCCTCTCCCCAGCACTTTTCCTCCCCTTTCCCCTTCCCATGGTCTCCTGTTAGGTTTCTCCTGTTAGACCTATGAGTGACAACATATGGTATCTGTCCTTCTCTGCTTGAGACAGAGAGAGTGAGCACTTGTGGGTCCAGTTCTGGGTTCTCTATTCTATTCCATTGGTCTATGTGTCTGTTTTTGTGCCAATACCATACCGTCTTGATGATGACAGCCTTGTAGTAGAGGGTAAAGTCTAGGATTGTGATGCCACCCGTTTTGGTTTTCATCTTCAATATTACTTTGGCTATTCGGGGGTTTTTGTGGTTCCATATGAATTTTATTTTATTTATTATTATTTTTTTTTATAATAGTTTATTGTCAGATTGGTTTCCATATAACACCCAGTGCTTCTCCCCACAAGTGCCCCCCACCGTGACCATGATGGCCGAGTGGTCTAAGGAGCCAGACTCCGTATGAATTTGAGAATAGTTTGTTCTAGTTTGAGAAGAATGTTGGTGCAATTTTGATGGGGATTGCATTGAATGTGTAGATTGCTTTGGGTAATAATGATGTTTTCACAATGTTTATTCTTCCAATCCATGAGCATGGAATGTTTTTCCATTTCTTTGTGTCTTCTTCAATTTCCTTCATAGGCTTTCTATAGTTTTCATCGTACAGGTCTTTTACATCTTTGGTTAGGTTTATTCCTAGGTATTTTATGGTTTTTCGTGCAATTGTAGGTTTAAAGAAAGGCAGAGGATAGACCCCAGCAGGGTGGCAGCGGATGGGGTCCCAAGGGCAGCTTCTCTTCGTCGATTAGGCTTTCTTTTCTGTAAAGTCAAAGGAAGGCACTTTTGAGAGGAAGGCATTAATCTGAGCTAATCTTTCCTCTATAAAACAGAGTGAATGAGGCCTGGTGGAAGAGATAATGGCAGAGAGGCAATGCTATCAGTTAAAAGGCTAATTGAGCCACACGCTTCAGATGGATAATGTGCCAGTGCCAGGAGCTGGAAGAGCACCTCTTTTATTTCCTATCAACTTGGGAATTTATTTAACTACCAGGTCTCATCTTGGCACTTGCTCACATCCATTGTTTTTGAAATGGATGAGAGGGTGGAGTCCTGGATGCCTGTTACCTGGGAAATGCCGTTCCCTGTCACCAGATCCCTGCACTGGTCAGGCTTTCTCTTCAGTGATATTGTCCTTTACGCCCATGATGATGAAATAGATGGGTGACTCCTCAGTTGTAGTTACTGGTGGGGGGAGATGCTTCTTAACACTGAAAACTTGGAACTAAGAAATTTGTATCTGCTTCAAATTATAATATCCAAGTGCCAGGACGAAAATATTTCTTACAAAGTAAGTTTGACTGTCTTTTAACTTGATCTATAAAAAGATCATAAATCAAATAGCTTAAATCAAACAGTTAATAAAAGTATCAAATAGTTATTAAACACTATACCGAAATATATCAACAACCATAAGTTAATACCAAGAACAGCTACCAATTATGATAAAACCATTTAATATAACAATGAAACAGATTAGTGTTTAGAAACAGATCCAATTATATGTGCATAGTGATAAACACAAGAATGGTTTTAATTCAATGGGAGATGGCTGATTTTTATAAATATTGCTGACATAATTGATGATTCTTTTCAAAGATCTTATCATAGACTGCTCGTTATCCAATCTCCCCTTAGTCATCATGATCCTAATTGGGCAAATGGCCACCCAAAATGAGTACTATTTTTCCCAGCCTCCCTTTTAGCTATGGGGGGGAGGGCGGGGTTATGTGACTAAGTTCAAGACAATAGGTTGGAAGGGAAGTAGTATAGACACTTATTGGGTGGGGTCATGAAAGGAAGGGGACACCCCATCTTCTCCCTAGCCCTGGCCTGCTTACTGGAATGTGGAGGTGGAAGTCAGCCATCTTGGACCATGAAAATGAACTGTGGAGTGAGGGGATAAAAGGAGGTTGGATTCTTGGATGATCTCATACCATAGTCTCAACACCAGTCCTGGAATGCCCATCTCCAGATGATTATGTGAAAGATACATAAAATTATATCTGGTATAAGTCACGGCTATTGGACATTGTTGTCACATGCAGCCAAATCCATAACCTAACAAATGCAGAACATCTTTCCCTGTGCCTTGGCCCATGAATAAACAAAAATCGAAGATGGATTAAAGAAAGATCTAAATATACTATTTACTTTGCCTAGTAATTGCAATTTGGAGACTCCATTGTATGGAACTGATACATCATAAGAACCTTAAGGATTTGGACTGCAGAATTATATATTACTAAATATATTATTTATAAGAGCAAATGTTTGTGAATATGGGAGTAGTTAAATACAATACAACATGTCCTTTATATGACATAGTGTGCAGTTACTAAAAAGGATGAATTTGATTTATATTTATTGACCAGGAAAATAGTCATGGTGTATTGTTAAAGTTAAAAAGTTTGCAGAGAAGTGAGGGGATTTTTTCTTTCTTTCTTTCTTTTTGTGGTAAAATATACATAACATAAAAATTACCCTTTAAGGGGGCACCTCAGTGGTTCAGTCAATTAAGTGTCTGACTTCGGCTAAGGTCATGATCTTGCAGTTTGTGAGTCTGAGCCCTGCATTGGGCTCTGTGCTGAAAGCTAGAAGCCTAGAGCCTGCTTCGGATTCTGTGTCTCCCTCCCTCTCTGCCCCTCCCCTGCTCACCCTCTGTGTCTCTCTTTCTTTCTCTCTCTCAAAAATAAATATTTAAAATAATTACCATTTTAACCATCTTAAATTGGACATTAATTACATTTACATTAATGTGCAATCATTACCACAATCTATCTCCAGAACTTTTTCATCATCCTATACTGAAATTTTATATCTATTAAACAAAACTACCCATTCCTCATCCTCCAGCCCTGGGTAGCTGCTTTTCTAGATTTTGTCTCTAAGTTTGACTACTCAAGTTATCTCATGTAAGTGAAATCATACAGTATCTGTCCTCTTATATCTAGCTTATTTCAGTTAGCATAAAGGCTTCAAGGTTCATACATGTCGTGGCATGTATCAGTTTCTTTCCTTTAAAGCAGAAATATATATTACATGCATTACACATAATATGCTATGTTTTGTTTATGCAGTCATCTGTTGATGAACATTTTGATTGTTTACACCTTTGGCTATGTTTACACTTTTTGCAAATGATGCTGCCATAAACCTTGGTGTATAAATATCTCTTTGGGTTCCTGTTTCCAGTTCTTCGGTGTATATATCCAGAAGTGGTGTTGAATCAAATGGCAATTCTATGTTTAAGTTTTTGAAGAATTGCATTACTGTTTTCCACAGTGGCTGCCCCATTTTGCACTCCCAATATAAGTGCACTGGGTTCCCATTTCTGCACATCCATGCTAAAACTTGTTTTCTGTTTTCTGATAATAGCCATCCTCATGAGTATGAGTAGTATTTCACTGTGGTTTTGATTTGCATTTCCCTACTGATTAATGCTGGTGAGCATCTTTTTATGGGCTTATTGGCCATTTGTATATATCTTCTTTAGAGTAATGTCTGTTCAAGTTCCATGTCCATTTCTGAATTGGGTATCCTGGCTTTGTGTTGTGGACTTTTAGGAATTCTCTATGTATCCTGGGATTAATATCTTATCAGAGATATGTGATTTGCAAATATTGTCTCCTATGGGTTGCCTTTTACCCTGTTAGTGTCTATTGATGCAACAAGTCTTAATTTTGATAAAATCCAAATTTCTATTTTTGCTTTTTTGCCTATGCTCTTGATGTCCTACCCAAGAAATCATTGCCAAATTCAAGATTTCCCCTATGTTCTCTTCTAAAAGTTGTGTAGTTTTAGCTCTATGCTTAAATCTTTTATCCATTTTGAAAGGCGTGATATATATAAAAATATAAATATAAATAAATAAATATATATAAATGGCTGCTAGAATATTACTTAACTATCCAAAAGAATGAAATCTTGCCATTTGCAATGACATGAATGGAGATAAAATGTATTATGCTAAGTGAAATAAGTCAATCAGAGAAAGACAAATACCATGTGGTTTCATTCATATGTGGAATTTAAAAAACAAAACAGATGAATGTATGGGAAGGGAGGGGGAAAGAAAAGAGAGAGAAACAAACCACAAGAGACTCAATGATAGAGAACAACCTAAGGGTTGATGGAGGGAGATGGGTGGGGGATGGGCTTCATGGGTGATGAGTACTAAGAAGGGCACTTGTGATAAGCATTTGGTGTTGTATGTAAGTGATGACTCACTGAATTACTCTTCTGAAACCAATATTGCACTGTATATTAACTGACTAGAATTTAAATTAAAATAGGGAAAAAAGTCTTTTATCCATTTTGAGTTACTTTTTGTATATGGTGTTAGATAAGGATATAATTTCATTCGTTTACATTTGGACATGTAGTTTCCTGGCACCATTTGTTGAAAAGATTGTCCTTTCCCCATTGAATGGTCTTGGCACTCTTGTAAAAAATCACTTGATGATATTCATAAGGGTTTACTTGTGGGATATCTATTTTATTGCATTGGTCTATACGTCTGTCTTTATGGCAGTGACACACTGTTTTGATTATTGTTGCTTTGTAGTAAATTTTAGGTCAGGAAGTAGGAGTCTTCCAAATTTGTTTTCTTTTCAAGATTGTTTTGGTTATTTGAGATCCATTGAGATTCCATATGAATTTTAGGATGGATTTTTCTATTCCTGCAAATTAAAAAGTCTGGGATTTTGATAGAGATTGCATTGACTCTACAAATTGCTTTGGGTAGTATTGGAATTGTCTTCCAATTCATGAAGAGATGTCTTTCCACTTCATTATGTTTTCTTTCACTCCTTTCAGCAATGTTTTATAATTTTAAGCATATAAGTCTTTCACCTCCTTGGCTAATGTAATTCCTAAGTATTTTTTTTGTACTATTGTAAATAGAATTGTTTTCTTATTTCCTTTTCAGATTTTTGTTGTTGGTGTCTGGAAACAACTGATTTTTAAGTGTTAGTTAAAAAATTTTTTAAAATAATAGTTTATTGTCAAATTGGTTTCCATATAACACACAGTGCTTCTCCCCACAAGTGCCCCCCTCCATGACCATCACCCCCTTACCCCCTCTCGCCTTCAGCCCTTGGTTTGTTTTCAGTATTCAATACTCTCTCATGATTTGTGTCCCTCTCTCTCCACAGATCTCTTTCCCCCTTCCCCTCCCCATGGTCCTCTGTTAAGTTTCTCTTGTTAGGCCTATGAGTGCAAACATATGGTATCTGTCCTTCTCCGCCTGACTTATTTTGCTTAGCATGACACCCTCGAGGTCCATCCACTTTGCTACAAATGACCATATTTCATTCTTTCTCATTGCCATGTAGTACTCCATTGTATATATATACCACATCTTCTTGATCCATTAATCAGGTGATGGACATTTAGGCTCTTTCCATGATTTGGCTATTGTAGAAAGTGCTGCTATGAACATTGGGGTACATGTGTTCCTATGCATCAGCACTTCTGTATCCCTTGGGTAAATCCCTAGCAGGGCTATTGCTGGGTCATAGGGGAGTTCTACGGATAGTTTTTTGAGGAGCCTCCACACTGTTTTCCAGAGCGGCTGCACCAGTTTCCATTGCCACCAACAGTGTAGGAGGGTGCCCATTTCTCCACATCCTCGCCAGCATTTATAGTCTCTTGATTTGTTCATTTTAGCCACTCTGACTGGTGTGAAGTGATATCTCAGTGTGCTTTTGATTTGTATTTCCCTGATGGTGAGAGACACTGAGGATCATTTCATGTCCCTGTTGGCCATCTGGATGTCCTCTTTGGAGAAGTGTTTGTTCAGGTCTTCTGCCCATTTCTTCACTGGATTATTCATTTTTTGGGTATGGAGTTTAGTGGGTACTTATAGATTTTGGATACTAGCCCTTTATCCGATATGCCATTTGCCACTATCTTTTCCCATTCTGTCGGTTGCCTTGTAATTTTGTTGATTTTTCCTTTGCAGTGCAGAAGCTTTTTGTCTTGATGAGGTCCCAATAGTTCATTTTTGTTCTTGATTCCCTTGCCTTTGGGGATGTGTCGAGGAGGAAATTGCTGCGATTGAGTTCAAGGAGGCTATTTCCTGCTTTCTCCTCTAGGGTTTTGATGGTTTCATGTCTCACATTTAGGTCCTTTATCCATTTTAAGTTTATTTTTGTGTATGGCGTAAGAAAGTGGTCTAATTTCATTCCTCTACATGTTGCTGTCCAGCTCTCAGAACACCACCTGTTGAAGAGGATGTCTTTTTCCATTGGATACTCTTTCCTGTTTTGTTGAAGATTAATTGGCCATACACTTGTGGGTCTAGTTCTGGGTTCTCTATTCTATTCCATTGGTCTGTGTGTCTGTTTTTGTGCCAGTACCATACTGTCTTGATGATGACAGCTTTTTTTTAAATTTCTTTTTTTTCCATAATATTTTATTGTCAACTTGTTTTCCATACAACACCCGGTGCTCTTCCCCATAAGTGCCCTCCACCATCACCACCACCTCTTTTCTCCCCCTCCCCCTTCCCCTTCAACTCTCAGTTCATTTTCAGCATTCAATAGTCTCTCAAGTTTTACATCCCTCTCTTTCCCCAACTCTCTCTCCCTCCTCTGCTCCCCCGTGTTCTCCATTAGGTCTCTCCTGTTTTCCTGTTAGACCTATGAGTGCAAACATATGGTATCTGTCCTTCTCTGCCTGGCTTACTTCGCTCAGCATGACACCCTCAAGGTCCATCCACTTTCTTACAAAGGGCCATATGTCATTCCCTCTCATTGCCATGTAGTACTCCATCGTGTATATATACCACATCTTCTTGATCCATTCATCAGGTGATGGACATTTAGGCTCTTTCCATGTTTTGGCTATTGTTGACAGTGCCGCTATGAACATTGGGGTACATGTGCTCCTATGCATCAGCACTTCTGTATCCCTTGGGTAAATCCATAGCTGTGCTATT
>PISW01014606.1:0-20399 GCA_004023785.1 Mungos mungo | reverse complement strand
TGGGGTGCGACCCCACACGTGGTCCCCCCCGCCGTGTCCGCCAGCCCCAGGCAGGGGCAGCTCCACACGGGACCGGACCCGTCTGGGGCCAAGGAGGTCCGCACAGAGTGACATGGCTGGGAACGTGGTCCTTCGTGGAAGGCAGCGCTGGGGCCCACAGAGCTTTGCTCCAGGGGGGCTGAGGCGGGGTGGGGGGGAGCCCTTGCTCGGGAACTCGCTGCCCGCTGCCCCACAGACACACCCCTGTGGGGAGAGGGGCCACGGGATGGCCGGGGCAGGGCCCATGGGGCTTAGTTTCAGTGTGAGCTCCAGGGGCCCCCAGGCCTAGCGGCCCCTGGGTTGTTTGCTCAGCTGCCGCAGCCATTAGCCCGCAGGCGGGGGAGGCTTCGGATCACAGGCCCACCTGTAAGCTGAGGACAGACGATAAAACATCATGTGGGCACCTAGTTCCTGCTCACCAGACCTTTCTGTGGGCTCTCCTCAGGGCCTCGCGGTGGCCCCCCTGCTCCCCGGGGCCGCCCAGTAAAGCTGGAGGACCGTCTGTGGTAAGACGGGTCGGACGCCATCCGGGGAGGGGTCAGCAGAAGGAAGATCACTCAGGGCCCTTGGCCCCCAGCCCACGGCCTGCTGTCATCGGCCTGGCAGATTTATGAGGGTGGCTGTGACTGGCTAGAAGGGGCAGTGAAGGCGGGAGGCCCTTTGGCCTGGGAGTCACTCCTTGCGGGGGGGGGGAGCGGGGGGGATGAGGCCGACGGCGCTTCCCGGAAGGAGAGGGTCAGGCTGGGGCCCCCATGTTTCCTCCGAACCCGTGTCCTGGAACACGGCTGTGGGCTGCGCCCTGTGGCTTCGTCCTCCCCACCAGCTGCTTGCTGAGCCTCTCAGCCGTCCCCGCATTCCTGGAGGGCTGTGCTCATCCCGGAGCACCTGCCACCTGACCAGGCGCCCCAGTCTGGCCAGTCTGGCCTTGGACTTCCGCTGGTTGCCCCCGGGTTCTCTTCCCTCAGAGTCCCAGAGCCCCCACCCCTCCTCTGTCCACCAGCGACCCGCACGCAGGTGTCCCCGCGCACGGCTCTGGGTCTGGGCGCCGTGGCTCAGAGGAGTGCGTGGGCGTGCCAGCCTCCCGTGGCTCTGAAGCCTGGTGGGCACCGCGATTTTGATGTCCCCTGACGTGTCTCTAGGTCCTGTATTTCGGCAGCGCTCTACACATCCGTGACTTGCGAGCGAGAGTCGGTGCTGATCCCGAGGGGGCCGGTCTGGCCGAGGCCTGGGGCGCCATCGCGGACCGGACGGCTGGGTCCTGCGCGGCCCGGGCCCGGTGCAGCCTCTCCTGGCCTCGCGGCCCCAGCCTTTCTGCATGACAGTGACATGTGAAGTTGCTGGGGACAGGGAGACGTGGTGACGGGAATACAGAGAAAACAGAAAGTTAGGAAGTAGCACAAGACAGTAATGGGAAATGGGACAGGCATGTTCCCTGCGGCGGGCTAGCTGGGCTGGGCGTGAGGACACGCTGGTGCCCGGAAGGGGGGAGGGAGGGGGATGTGAGGACACACGGCCCAGTGGGGGGAGGGGGAGGACACGCTGCCCAGCGGGGGATGGGTGTGGGGACACGCTGGTGCCCAGGAGTGGGGGGTTGGAGGTGGGTGTGAGGACACGCTGCCCAGTGGGGGATGAGCATGGGGACACGCTGCCCAGTGCGGGGGGGACACGCTGCCCAGTCCTGGGCTGGCAGAGGGGGGCTGGGCAGAGGACGGCCTGCAGTGTGGTTCTAGGCCAAGGAGGGGCCCCCAGGCCTGCTCCAAGCCTGGTGCTGGGGACGGGTCCCAGAGCAGGTCGGGAATATGTAAACTAAGATAAAATAAGACAAAATTCTCGTATTTTAGAGGGATTCGCCCTCTGTTTCTATAGGAGATGGGTATATGAGGCAGCGTGACAGAAGTGGAGGGACGCAGCAGGCTCTCCCTGCACGTTGTTGCCGGTGTCCCCTGAGGGGGGCATCCACCTGCTCGGGGAACCTCCTGGGGAGATTTTGGGGTCGAGGGCCTGCGAGGGCGGGATTGCAGCAGCCAGGGACCTGGAACGGCAGAAAGGCAGAGCGGAAGGGACTAACCAGACCCACACTGGCAGCAAAATCTGCAAACTCTCTTTAGCACCTTGGAAACCCAGCCCTGAGAGAGTCGATGTGCAGCAGGGAGCTGAGGAGACCCCAGCGGCGCTGACTCCCAGGGTGGTCTCTGCAACCTTCTCTCCGGGGCAGGTGGGAGGTGGCCCGTGGCCCAGAGAAGTGCGACCTGGGAAGACTCTGGTCTGCATGTCTGGGAAGAGCGCACCGCTGTTCCTGCAGCCACGCCCGGGCCGAGGAGGCTGGCGCAGCTGTGGGGCGTCCCCTGGTCCCCAGAGGGCTCGGTCTGGTAACCTGGCGCTGACTCTGCTGCAGATGGAAAAGGTCAAGATGGAAGGAGCGTAGATCATGTGCCCCGAGGCAAGAGCCCTTCCCCGCCTCCCTGGGGCCTTAGGCAGAAGAGAGGCTCCAATTGCCAGGGTGTGGGGCGAAGAAGAAGGGCCAGGAGACCGTCTGGTTTAGCGACAGGCTGTCCACGAAGGGCTCTGGGGTCTGCACACCCCTTTCGTTCTGGGGAGGAAGCAGTCTGGTCGTCCCCATGTCTTCCGTCCGCAGCGCAGACACAAACACGAAGGTGCGGGTTTGTGGTCCTGCCGTGAGCGTTCAGGTGTGCGAGCAGCATTTCATGCAGCTGCATGTCAGGACTGCACCTGCCGTCCTGGGGACGAGGAAGTGAGGGGCTTGGCTGTAAGGACAGTTCACAGGCGAGCCTGGGCCGCCCCCGAGAGACAGGCAGGGCACCAAGAAGGGGGCGCGGAGCACACAGCGTGGGGCCAGGCGGGACCAGGGCGGGACAGGGAAATGCCGACACCACCCACTGCCTTCAGCTGGGGATGAGGAAAAGGGGCTGTGGGGGTGGGGCGAGTGGACCCGAGGACTACTGACCCCAGGGCTGGGGCCCAGCCCACCGACCTGAACTTTGCCTTGAAAGTGACCAGGAACCAGGGAAAATTTTTACCCAGGAGAGCCACGTGATCCATTTTGACTTTTGGGGGACTCTCCTGAAAGTGGAGAAGGCCCAGGGTTAGCTACTGAAACCAGGGGTCTTGGCCCAGGCCCTGGGCTCCAGGGTGAGGCAGAGAATGAAGGGTGTGTCTCTCGGGACCTCTGTGTGGATGGGGTCCCGGCGAGGACCCCCACACTGGGAACACGGATGGAGTCTGGACTCAGCGTCAAGCGGCTGCATCAGGACCCTGGCACAGGCAGATGTCGGCGTGGCTTTGGAAGGTACAGGCTCATGACGGAGGCTGACGGGAGACCCGGACGTCAGGACCTATGGTCCCGGGTCACCGGGGGGAGACTCGGGGAGGGTAGGTGCTGGTAGCCTTGGGGTCTGGGAGGAATCCCCTCCGGCCAGGGCAGCAGTGTGGTCATGTCAGGGCCAAGTGGGTGGAGAGGAAGCCCCTAAGTCGTCTTGGAGACCTTGACAGTGAGGGACACAGGAGCGGACAGGACACAAGTTCACCAGGTCAGGTCCTCATTTGGAGGAAGAGCGTGAGAGGTCACCGTCACGTCCGGCTGATTGGAACTGTGAGCGCAGCTGGAAGCAGGGTCCCGAGCAGGAGGGACTTGGCCAACCTTGTGGTCCGAGGAGGGTCCTGTTGTGTCTGAGGCACGGGCTCGCGAAGCAGTTGGTGAGGGAACCCACACTTCCCCTTAGAATGAGGTCCGCAGTCTAAGGCCACCCCGCTGCTGTGCGGCCACGCTCGGGGCCCAGAGGTCCTTCCTCGGAGCCACGTGCTCTCTGGCTTCAGAGCGCAGAGCTGAAGGGAGGCATCTGGCGGGTCAGGCTCCGGGGACCGTGTTGCCGCAGGGGCCGTCGTTTTGCATCTGATCTGACTTTGCCTGTGAGGCGGGTACTGAGCCTGGTGAGGGTGCCCAGGTTGGGGCTGCCGCCCCGACCGCAGCCTGCACTTCTGAGCCCACCGTCCTCCCGGCCGCGGGCTGCCTGGAGACACAGTCTCCGCCACCCCGAGTGGCACCCAGAGGACAAGAGGCCGGAGGGAGAAACCTGGCGGGACAGAGGTGAAGCGTGTGGTGGTGGAGCTGGGGGGGGGGCAGAGATGGCGGGAGGGGCAGGGAAGGGCGCCAGGTCAGCCTCGGGCGGGGCAGCTGCTCCTCAGGGTCCTGCGCTGCCCAGACAGCCGCCCGCCGCCTGTGTCTCTCGGAGCCGAGGCAGCCGAGAGACACAGTCTTAGTTGGTCTGCGTGAAGGGGGTCACGAGCACCCCTGGGGGTGGAAGGGAGATCCGAATCCCTGGGAGGGCGTCAAGAGTGAAGCAAACTTTGAGACCCATGGACGGGTCTGCTGTCTCGGTGACGTCCCTGGGCCCAACCACGTCGTGCTCCCCCCGACCCTGCGCTGGGAGGTGCAGTGGATCCTCAGGGTCTTCAGAGAGGAGGGGGCCTTGTTCATCACGGGGGCGTGGCCTGCGATGTCAGGAAGGGGGCCGGTGTCCCCCAGGCAACCTTGTGTGCCTCCGTTTGAAATGGGAAGAGGGGTGACGCTGGATGGCTGGATCGTGAGCCGGGTCCCGCTCCCTGAGCGGCGTGGGCACCAGCCCCACCGCAGCCGGCTGCCGGCGGGGTGGCTGGGAAGCAGCGGCCGGCAAACCCCCGCGCCCTACGGCCGGGGTGCGCCCCAGGCCCTCACGTCTGCGGGCTCACAGGTGCGGGCAGCCCGGGCGCCCTGCAGGCACTCCCTCGGCCGCTGCACACCCACACGACTGGTCACAGGGCTCCCGTCACCTCACCTGTCACAGTAGAAACCGGGGGGACAGCCAGGCTAAGAGTGTTGCCAGGTCTGAAGGACAAGGGGTCACAACCGGAGATGCTCCCCGGGATCCCGTGTGACCGCTAACTGCCACAGATAAACTACCTGTGTCTGGACATCAGTGACCTCACCTGGACCGTGGGGGGATGACACCGGTTCCATGATGTCACCGTGGGTGACATCAGCCTCCTGTGGGCATCAGCGTCCTGTGAACGTCACCATGTGCTGTGGTCCCTCCACACACAAATGTGGGTACAGACCATGCTTGCCGCTGGGGCCGCCAGCTCTGCAGCTGACCAAGCACCACGACAAACTCTGGGCTCCCCCCCTGCTCTGCCAGCAAACTGCTGGCTCTGGCTTCAGTATCACCCTTTGTAACCTGGAGATGCAGAGACTGCTTCCGGGGTGAAGCGATGGTGTCACTCTTGTGAGCTGAGGGCGGAAACTCGGAAATCCTGGAGAGGAAGGGCAGGCCGTGTGCCGAGTACAGGATCGCAGAACCCCAGAGAGGAGGAGTGTAGAAATGAGGAGTCACCCACCATCTTTGAGAAATAAACGGCAGAGGGCCTGGATGAGTCTCGATTATGCGGACGGGGTTTCCAGCCCCGCCCCTATTTCTTCTGCTGTCTGACCTTAAACACGTAGTGGCCCATTAGCAGCTGCGTTAGGGCAAAATGAGAAAGGAGAGAAGCCGATGCTTCCATCAGCCACCGACGGCTCACTTTCAAGACGCACGCTGGAGGCCAGGCTCTCGATGGCCCGCGGGTTTCTGCCCTCCTGCCTGCCTCCAGCCTGGGAGACAGCTCCGCGCTCCGCGTGCAGGGGCAGAGCCAGGTCCCGGAAGCCCTCCACCAGGACGCTTTGTTCGTGCCTTGTGGCCTGGGAAGGTGCTGGGGGCACCATGAGGTCCCTCCCCCACAGAAAGCCCCAGGAGAAGACGCCTATTGTAGGACGAGGTTGGTTTGGAGACAAGTGAAGCGTGTTTTAGAGAAAGAAGCCTCATGTTGATTTTGAACACCGCTGACTCTGGTTTATGGATTAAATAATCTGTATGGATTAATTCTCCATAGCAAAATTTTAATCCTTCGTAACCTGAGCATTCGTTTTCTTCCAGTGTCGCTGGGGGGTCTGCTCGGGGATGAAAACTCATTTGAATACAGTGCAGGGCAAGTACGTCAGGGTAATAAACCTGCAGCCAAAGCCGGGCACAGCACGAGCTCCCGGGCCAACCCGGCTCGGAGGGCTCCCCGCCTCCCGTCAGTGCGGACGGTGGCCGGGCCGGGATTTGGGATTTGGGAGGAGCCCTTCCCCCTTGCCCTGCCTGCTCTGAACCACGCGCAGGGGTGTCTGCCGTGTTCGTGACTGCCTTGGGGGGGCCGTGTGTGTGCGCGTGGGTGTGCGCGCCTGTGCGTGTATGCGTGTGTGCACACGTGTGTGTGTGTGTGCGCGCGCGCGCGCTCACGAGAGGGACCAGGAGGGGACCTGGGTTCAGTGTTCCCCGGCACCGTGCTCGGTCGCGGGCCGTGTGGTGTTAGGGCGCCGGCCGTGCTCTGTGGCCCGGCGCGGGCTTGTGCGCGGTGTGGACGGTGGACCTCGGGTCCGGGCCCCTGTACGCGTGAGCGACGTGCCAGACGTCCCCTCCACACCTGGATGAGGACACATCCCCGGGCCGGGACTCTGTGCCGGGACTTGTCAGGAGTCGTGTGCACAGGGGTGACCACACTTCTCGAGGGGTGACGGGCCCGGCCTTACCAATTTTGCCCCGAGTGGAGAAGACCAACAATGCAGTGTCTGTGACAGTGTCTTGAAGGGCGAGGGAGAAAGTCGCATTTCCGCGCTGTTTCCCGTCGGGCTTCATGAACCTGTCAACAGCCCCTGGTGGCCGTTGGGGGTGTGGCCCTTCAGCCACTGCCTGTGAATTTCTCCAGGCTTCAACCCCGCTAACAACGTGGGCTCATTAGGGGTAGTGGACAAAGCAACCCAGAGCAGGTATGTTGAGTAGGTGATAATTTAATTAATTAATCAATTAATCTAACAGCCAGGAGACTGGATTTCCATATACACCGGCTCCTCTCTGAACAGCAGCGGGGCTCACGGGGTTCAAGGAGAAGGTCCAGGATTTAGAGTCGCCGTCTCACGAGGGTCCACATGGAAAGACCGAGGGGTAGAGAGCACAGGCCGTCCCAAACTTTGGAGGGACTGCTCTGAGGAGGACACAGGAGGGGACCTGCTGAGGCCCCACTCAGGGGACAGAAGACACAGAAAAGGAAAGAAGGAAAAGTTGGGAGAAAAAGACCCAACGGGGTCAGGGGCAAAGGAGGAAAAAGCGCTACTTTTGCTTCAGGTCCTTGGGGGATAGATGTTTCTGGGGCCCAAGCCAATTCTTGCTAAAGTGAAATCGCTTTTCTGAAATTGGCGAGCACAAAGGAAAAAGGTTTAGTCATAGTCTTGATTAAGAACCATGCATCAGGGTGACGGGCGGCTCATGGGTTCAGCGTCCCACTCTTGATCTCGGCTCAGGTCATGATCTCAGTTCGTGAGGTCGAGCCCCACAGCACTCAGGCCCTGCGTGGGACTCTCTCTGCGCCTCCCCTGCTCCCATTGTCTCCGTCTCTCTCAAAGTAAATAAATGAAAGAACTTCAGAACCACTCACGCGGAGGTCTGGCTTCTAGCACAAGGAGCAGGCAGAGGGGAGGGAAGGAACGGGCAGGAGGCTGCGAGGTGACCGAGCTTCTGAGACGGGGTCCGAGGGGGGGAGGGCACAGGGCACTCCGCAAACCAGAATGTTCCACTCCAAGTGTCAGTAACACGGAGGCTGAGAAACCCTGACCTAAAGCGGTGCGCGTCCTCCACCCGCCGCTGCGACGCCCTCGGGCTGCAGCGCTGCAGGGCGAGCCGGCGGCCCCCAGTCCGGTCCTGCGCTCGGAGCGGCGCGCCCTCCGGGCCGGGGCCCCGGACGCCGCGGGCAGCCCCGCGGTGCCCGCCTGCACTTCCTGCGTGTGCTCATGCTGCGCTTGAGCCGGAGTAAGTGTCTTTCCTGAAACGTGCTCCCTGAGCGCCAGACTCGCACACGGAGGGAAACCCCCGCCCTGTCTACTTCTCCATACATTCTAATGCTCTGATCTGTAGATATTTTAGGGAATTTCCAAGGGTAATTTTGGCTCCACGTGGTTATTATCCGTGATTATCTGGTACCTCACCCCTCATCATGCTGATTACAGAGAGCGAGTCGACAGCACTTACGAAGCACCCAGGGCATACCTGGACGCCTCCGCAGGGCCGCACCCCTGGAGGAGCATGAATGGGGGACGCGGAGCAGGACTGGCTCCAGGCAAGGCCCACGGGACATGGGACCGGAGGTCATAGGGCAGGGCAGGGCAGGGCAGGGCAGGGCGCACACACCCAGCAGCCCACGGGGTCGGGGGTGCAGGGGGGGAGCGTGCTCCCCAGGGAGGCCCAGCCCCCTGCCCCTCCTCAGGGCTGCCCTGCTCCTTGCTCCACAAATACGCATGCCAGCCCTGGTTGCAGACACTGTTCCTGGGATGCACACACGCCCCCCTGGGGCCGGTGAAGACCCTCTGTGTCCCGTGCTCAGCCTGCTTCGGACCGGAGGAAAGGAGCTGGAAGCGTGCGCTCCGCCTGCGTGGGTGCGTCGGCTGGCCCGCTCTGCTGTGTCTGCTGCGGGGCGGCCGGCCTCCCGGCTCCCGGCCGAGACTGAGGGGCAGGCGGGGACCTCAGCCCGGATGACTGAGGACACGCGTCCCCTCCTTCACGTACCTGGAGGGGCTCCTGGCACGCGCCTGGCCACCTTTGGGTGGCGGCGGCAGGGCAGCCTGTCCGGTCCTCCCAGCACCCAGGGGGCCTTCTCCTCACCAGGCCCCTGACTGTCCTGCTGATCGGTCGGCGTCTCCACTGGTCATGAGCGCAGACCCCTTGCGGGAGTGGGCTCCGCTCGCCTCCTGGGGACCGAGCGGCCTTGTGAGTTATGTGGGAGGCGCGCTCTCTGCGCCCCCGTGTGTTTATTTATTTACAGAGCCATTGACTCGGGTCAGCACGGACTCGTGGATGATCATCTGAGACGTCACGTTGCAAGGCCACCTGGGGAGCCCCTGCGTCACCCCGTATCCCCATACCGGCCGTCGTGCTGGAGGCCCCTTCGCCCCTCTGGTACCTGGGTCCTCGTCCTCCTCGCTAGCAGCCCTGTCTTGTCAAGCTGCCCCCAGGGCAGGCCTGCCTGCTCGCCCACGGATCCCAGCACCTGGCGGCGGCTGGAGCAGGCTTGGGCCGCTGTGGGGCCGGGAGGGGGTGGCTGGCCTGCTTCAGAAATGTCGCTGCAGTGATCGCGGTTCCCACAGGTGGACAGGGGCGGGCTGCAGCCATCATGATCTTGGGGCTCGTGCTGAGCTGTCAGCACAGAGCCTGACGTGGGGCTCGAACACACGAACTGTGAGATCATGACCTGAGCTGAAGTCAGATGCTCACCTGTCACCCAGGCGCCCCATTCTTCTTTCTGACCACGTATCATATGATTCTCTTTGTTGGAAGTGTCCAGAATAGGTAAGTCTGTAGAGACAAAGCAGATTGGTGTTTGCACTGGGTCCGGAGTGGGAGCCGTTCTTCGGGAGGATGAGATGTTCTGAGGTTGATGATGCTGGCGGTTGCACGCTCTCTGGGTACACGGACGCCAGAGGGCTGTGCACGTCACGTGGTGAGTCGCGTGGTCGGCAGACTAAATCTCAACAAAGCCGTTAGAGACCAAAAAGTCCGGTGAGGCCAGCTCTTGGGTCGCGGGTGCCAGCCAGCTGGCGCTTGGACATGAGACCTTTGCTCTTCGACGCGTGGAGGGTGGCTTTCAAGCCGCCCACGAAACCTGCACGCGCGTCCCGCAGGCACGGCCGTGTCTGAGAGGCGCTGAGCGGCTTCACACTCAGGAAACAGACCTAGAGCAACACAGTCGTCGGTGGAGACAGAGGGTGTGTGTAACGTGTACTTAGCTTTTCTCTTTCTTTAAATGTTACTTTTGTATTTATTTTGCGGATCAAAGGTAGTGCTGTGAGGTAAATGTTTACATTTTTATGAGTAGTTCTTCTTTTTTTAATTTTTAAATTTTATTGAAAGCCCCTGGACATTCTGACTTGAGAGCGAGACCCAGTGAGGAAGCTCATTGCGAAGCTACTTCGGTTCCAGGCCAACCCCCCGGGCCAGAGCCTCCGGCAGGCCCAGGACGCCGCTGCTGTCACCAGGTGATTCTGGTCATCTGGCAAGTTTGGGAAGCACTAGCTTAGGAAGGAGCTCCTGGGTCCAGTGAACCAAGGGGGAAGGTCAATCCTGCCGCCCAAGGGCGTTCGCCGAGTCTCCATGGACTGGAATCACGAGGTCAGAGGAAACGCATTTTCTGTGTCCAAACGAGGAGTCCGGCCAAGCTAGCTGCAATCCTAAGCCTTTCCAGATGCACAAGCCATCACTGCTGCACCATCGAGAAGCCCGGTCTGGAACCACCAGGACCGCATATGAATCATAGGCGTCACGGAATCCGGAACTTCCCCCTCAAGGGGGATGAGAGGGCAGCAAGGTTCTGGGAACCCACCCGGGACTTTCTGTTCTCGGGATTCCAAGAACAGGCAGCACGCGTCACCTATTCCTGCACAGCCGGGCGTCTGTGCCCTGACTTCCTCGATGATCCCAGCGGCGTCTCTCCAGCAAACACGGAGCCGCTCGCAGGCAAGAGCGACGCAGAGGGAAGCAGACACAGTGAATTCTCAGGAAGCCAGACCAGACCCGGCATGTGCGCGCCGTCCGGGAAACAGCCCACCGTTTGATGACGAAGGGGCCGCCTAGACCCTCCAGCAGCGGTCCAGCCCGGAGTGGGGGGGAATTAACCTGCACAGAGCGGAGGCCTTGCTCCTGCAGGAGAAGAGCTCTCTGCCTGGTGGGCGACAGACTGCATCGTCAGAATCATGGCTTCGTGGACTGAGTGTGTATTTGTTTCATGAAGAAATAGGCCATTTAAAACGGCCCTAACCGGTGTCACTTAGGAAGCACTGCTAAGTACCAGGTGCCGGGTCCAGCTCTGCGTGCCGTCCCCCGCGGCCCCCCGCAGCCCCCCGTGGCCCAGGACCCCTGCAGCGGTGTCTCTCGTGCAGAGAAACAAACAGCCCACAGATGCAGGGGGCTCGGCCACCCTGAAGCCGGAGCCCAGGTCGCCGCCTCCAGGGCACTGTGTCCCGCGGCTGCTCCGGCTGGGGGCCCGGCCTCCCGTTTGTCCTCACCGCAGGGCGCTCCAGCCCGAGCCTCGAGGACTCAGCTTCCGGGACGGGAGGCTGTGGGGCGCTCAGGGTGGCTCCCGCTCTCCTCGGGTCCAGGCGGGCGTGGGAGCGGAGAGCCCTCCTGGCCCTCGGGGACCCGCTGCCCACAGTCCTCCCTGCAGACTCCCGAGGCTCTCACGACCCGGGCTAACCCTTGACCGGGCTGACACGGTCCATTGGCACTGGTGACTTCAGTGTCCCCGGCGTGGTCGGAGGCCCTGACGTGTGTGCGGGATGTGCACTCGGTACCCCGGGCTCACCCAGCCACACACACGAGGTCATTCACTCAGTGCGACGGAAGTGCCGTCACCCCCTTCACAGGGACGGAGGCCCCACGGGGCCTGAACGGGGCTGAGGGCGGAGGCCGTGTGTTAGGCCCCAGGGCCCCTCCTCTGGCCCCTGGGCTGCCCTGCCCTCCACGTGCATGTCCCGTTTGCACAACTGTCCGAACTCCCAGTGGACGTGCGGTCACCTCTCTCTCCTGTGGTTACACTTGTGAGCACCCGCTCCGTGAACCTCGGGACCTGGGCCCTTTCCCGGAGTCCCGACAGCCCGGGTCCAAATCTGCGGTTCCTCAGAAGCATGGAGAGAACTTCTAGAGTTTGCCCTGAGTCCGCCGGCGGCACAGGTCAGCTGAGCTCGGACGGCTGCAGTGACACGAAGTTGCTGAATCGCAGGACGAGGTCGGCAGCACGCGCTCCGGGAAGCAACGAAAATCATTCCTGGAGGCGGACGGGGGGGCGCCTGAGATCCAGAGCGGGCACAACGCGGTCCCAACTGGAGGTCTTTTCCCTTCGAGAAGAAGGTTAATAGAGGTATCGAGGCATCTCCCCTCACCTCACCCCTCCTGCCACCTGACCACACCTCAGTGCGCTTCCTGCCATCTCACCCCACCTCACCCCTTCCCCACCCACCTCACCTCACCCCTCCTTCACCTCATCTGACCCCACATCACCTCACTTTACCCCGCCTCACCCCTCCCTTACCCCACCTGACCACAGCTCAGTCCACCTCACCCCACCTCACCCCTTCCCCACCTCACCCCACTTGACCATACCTCACCCCGCCTCACCCCTCCCTCACCCCACTCCCCTTGCCACACCTCACCTTATTACCCTTCCGTCCCTTCATCCCACCTCACCTCGACCCCCCCAAGCCCCGGGGAACGCTCTCAGGAGAACCACCCCTGCTGACAGCCTGGCCTCCGACCGCTAGCCCCCGGGACCGTGAGGGGATCCGCGTGTGCTGCCTCGCCGCCCATCTGTGGCATTTTCGCGGCGGCCCCGGCTGGCGGACACAGGGGCCCTGTGTGTCTGGGGGGAGGGCGGGCTTGGGGACACAGAGGAGAACAGGGCCTTCTTGTTTAGATGTTTTGCCCCTTTGAAAACCTAAAAGGGTTTCCATTAGCTTCTGCCTCTGCCTCTGCCTCTCCTGTCACCCGGGGGGCAGAGCAGGGGCGGGAGTGTGGACAGAGTCGGGTCTGGACCTGCCTTCGCCCCACGCGGCGAGTCCGAGCCCCGAGCTTGTCTCCTCAGTCCTAAAGCAGAGGCGACAGCGGGAGTCGGTGAGAGACGTGTTCCCGGCACCCGGAGCGCCTTCCCTCTCCTCTGAGCGTGAGCAAGTGCGCCGGGTGTTTATTATTTATTTTCTTTTCTAATTTTATTCTCGGTTTTTGAGAGAGAGCACATGCGCACAAGCCGGGGAAGAGGGCCGAGAGAGACTCTTCAGCTGGCTCCGCCCCAGGCATGGGGCCCCGCTGGGAGCTCAGTCCCACACCCGGGGATCAGGGCCTGAGTCAAAATCCAGAGTCTGGTGCTCAGCAACTGAGCCCCCAGGCGTCCCACCAGTGCACCGTCTGCGACCGTCATAGAGAGCAACACTCCGACAGAAAGTGAGACAGGGCCCGGCCCGGTGGGCTCCCGTCAGCTTAGTTCCGTCCAAAGCCGGAGTCCTCAGGGGTGTCCTGGGCTTCCGCGGATCTCCCCTCTGCTCTGCCTGAGGGTTCAGGGGAGGACTTGTCCACTGCCAGAGGGAGAGACGAAGATCGGGCTTCAGCGACACACGCAGGCCTCCAGGATCGCCAGGCCGAGATTGGAGTCACATCGCATGGACCTCCCGTGAGCGGGCAGCAAGCCGTTTCACGCTCGCTCGCCCACATGCCCACGACCAGCCAGGGCCATGAGGACAGTGGGCCCTGCTGGAGCCGGCGTGCCCGCCTGTCACAGCAGTGTAAGAACCGAAACCCTGGGCATCAGGCCAGCAGAGACAAGAGGGTGGACCCGGGGCCGCCTTCACTTTGTGGCGTCCTCGAGATCCAGGCTCAGGGAGCACAGCCTGGCAGAGCAAACAACCCGGCCAGAGGCTGACAGCGGGCAGCCAGCCCCGCCACTCACGTCCACCGCGCTCTCTGTGTCACCGCGGGTTCCCGAGTCCGGTCGGTGCTGGGAGAACGGAGCGGCCGCGGAGCACTCCTTCCACTAAACTCCCGGGAGGGAAGGGGTCCCACTGAGGCAGGGAAACAGGGGGGCACAGGCCCAGCAGCCCCAACACCAAGGGAAAGCGAGTCCAAAGGAAACACTCAGGGCCCAGGAAAGCAACACAGAGAAACAGAGCACGGGACCCCCAGAACGCCACCGGCCCTCCCCCGTGGCACTGGCGGCCACGTTTCAGGTAGAATGTACACTTGGCAGTCAACACCGGTCTCCAGACGTGGCTGGAAGTAGGACCAGCTTTTTACCTGAATCCACCTGCCAGGAGGTTTCTGGAACCTTCTTCACCTTTCCCCCAAGGCCTGGCCACAGGTGGCTGTCCTGGTGGCTCCTACCCGAGTGAGGCCCGCTCTCGCCTCAGGGTCCCCTCCGCCCCAGGACGGCCCGCGGCTGGGCTGGAGGCAGCGTCCTCACCGGAAACGGGGGCGGGGCTGGGACTCGTCCCTGTTTCTCAGGAAGTCACGGCCGGTGTTTCTTGAGCACCTTGTACACCAGGTGTGCCAGGAACGTCACGATTAACGTCCGCGGCGCCGTGCGGAGGACGCCAAGCCCTGCACTTCCCTGAGGAGGCACAGGTCCTGGACTGGCCCTCGGAGGGATGGAGCCCACGCGCCCGTCCCCCCACGCGGTCTGGGCAGACCGGGTTCGCTCCTCGGCAGTGCGCTTGGAGCTCACGGCCGGGACGCTGTCAGGACCGGTCACCGCGAGGACCCTTCGCCTTGTGGCTTTGCAGAGAGACAGGCGGCACCTTCTCACGGAGGGTCATCCACTCCCAATTTCTGCCCTTGCCAGGCGCGAGCAGTCACGTGTCCGAAGACGTTCGTTAGCAGCGGGACCTCAAGTGTGCACATGTGTGTTTGGGGGAGAGGTTGGTGCCCAGGGATGGAAACAGGAGCAAATGGTTGGCGTTTCTGGAAGTTTGCCGAGCTTCACGTGTGAGGCCTGCGCACCCCTTTCCTGGGCGACGCTTCCTGGAGGCTCTGGGACACGTCGGCTGGGCCGCCGCAGCGTCCAGGGCGGCCCGTGGGCTCATTCGACCGTCCACGTCTCTCTGCGTGGTCCCTGCATGACATCCTGTCACCGAGCTCACGGGTTTGACAGAGGCATTGGTGAAGGAGATCAGCATACGCCTCAGGACAAAAGATTGCCGCCTGCCGTCCCAGTGCCAAGGGCTGGGAGCGTCTGTGCAGACGGCGAGTCTCCGACCACTCGGGCCCCTACGACAAAACGCCCTGGACCAGGGGGCTCATAAGCCACGGGGATTTATGGCTCGGTTATGGTTGTAGAGGCTGGAGGTCTGCGATCCGATGTCTGTCGACGGGCCTCCTGGTGCAGAGATGCTGTCCTCTCTCCATGTCCTCACTCAGCAGAAGGGGGGAGGGAGCCCTCGGACCCCTTCGTAAAAGTCCTAATTCCATCAAGAGACTCCCCCCTGGTGACCCAATCACCCCAAGGACCCACCTCCAAATGCCATCCCCTTGGGGGTCGGGCTGCAATCTCTGAGTTCTGGGGGACCCACGCCCTGTTCTGTGGTTCTCTGAAGGTGGTCGGGGGGGCCTCACTTATTACTATCCCCGCACCGAGTACCGCCTCGCACACAGTGAACTTTACTGAGCTGAACAAACTTTCACAGAGTTCAAGTAAGTTTTCTTCTCTGGCAGGAAGTCTGAGATTTTTATTTGTACCAAGTGGAGTCTATAATTCACACCATGAAGAGGGTTTGGGTTTAAATCCCAGTTCTGCTTATTAAAACGAACGTGGATTTGAGCAAAGTAATTGAACTTTTTCAAGCCCCACTTTCGTCTGAAGAAGAAAAGGAAACAAGACCGCGCATCCCTGAGGCTGCTGTGAAGACCACGGGGGAGGAGGCGGAGGGAACGGGCGCCAATGTCGCGGGTCCACGTGTGTCCGAGGCTGCTCCCATGCAGCAGGGGTGGAGCCGAGCCCCGTGGCTCAGAGCCCGAAGGCTGGCCAGGCCCAGGTGGAGAGCAGGCCCCCACCTCGCAGATCGGGCCAGAGGGCAGCGCGGCTCCCGCGCCTGCGGCGAGGCCTTGGGTCCTGGCGGCCGAGGCCTCCAGGTCTCTGCTCATAGGACCGCTGTTTCCCGCAGCTCATCTCGGTCCTACCGAATCTAAAGACACCTCCATCTACCCTGCGCTCCACTGATGGTGAGCGACAGGGTCTAAGCTGGCCTGTCGGTCGAGGAAGAAATCCTGGCCGCCAGCAGCCCTCCTCATCTGCTCTTCTCTGCTCGGCCGTCTGCAGGGGCGGCACCTGCTTCCCTCCCAGCACCCGCCGCCTGGCTCTTGTCCCTGAAACCGAAACTGCACCCTCGTGGTGCCCTCCTCCTGCCCCGTTCTCGGGAACCCTGTCCCAAGAGAGACCGATCACTATTTGAACTTACTATATGTTCCCAGGAGCCTTGTCTGGTAAAGACCAGATGGGCAATCCGCCCACGTCTGTGAGATGTGTGCCTACCGCCCATCCAGTCTCACCAGATTATAGTTTTCCGAGGAAACCGTCTACTCGCGGGGTGAGGGTGGGGTTGTTTCCATGTGTGGGGAGATGTCCAACTTGAGGGGTCACATTCCGAGTGCGGACACGTGTGACGGGCAGCTAGCCGAGATCACTTTGGGGAATCACTTTGCAGCCACACGGTGAGAAATGACCTTCACCAGGAGACGGAGGTCAATGTCACCAGTGACAAGCCGCGTGGTTGCTCTGAGCCCAGGACGTGTGCCCAAGGAGGACACATCTCTGCGTCTCCCCCTTCCAACAATGAGAAAGCCCCAGACGGGCACAGACGAAGGGCCGGGGGACAAAACAAGTGATCATCGCTCTTCCAGAGGGTCCAGGTGGAGAAAGGCGAGGGAAACAGAGAGGCCATCGCATCCCAGACCGAAGGCAGCCACGCGCAGGGTGGAGTGAGGGTCTGCAGGGCAGGGCGGGACGAGTCGCTGGCGACGTGCTGATGTGCTGCCGATAAGATGCTAACGCCGTGGGAGGCTGCGTGTGGGCCGCGCGGAAGCTGGGTCAGCGCCGGAACCCTTCTGTAACACTGAGTGGATTCAAATTAAAAGTTAAAAAAACCCAAAAGGCATGTCAGACATCATTCAAAACAGTGTGCATGTCAACTGGAAACCGAAAGCTGTACACGCAACTCCCCGCTGATAGGGAGCAATTGGAAGAAAAGTCTTGGTGCCTTTTAAATGTGAACCTGGTTCACGAAAGATCAGACCCACAAACCATGAATTGAAGTGTTTACTTCCTGGCCCGACTCTGAGTTCATGTGAGTGGCCCGTGGGGCTTCTTGGACCTGAAGCGGCCTGAGCCTCCCTGGGCTTCCTCCCCCACCCTGAGCCTGGGCCCCAGGGGGCTTCCAGCGGGCAGAGCATCTGGCTTAGAGGACATGCCCTAACCCTTTGAGAAACCTCACTGAAGAATTACTATCTGGCTTTAATTAGAGAGAGTGGCTTGCACACACCGTTTCCAGAGATGTCGACTTCCATGTAAACAGCCCCAGTCGGGGGTGGACGGGAGCCCCCAGCCCTGAGAGCCCAGACCCTCGTGCTGGGCGGTGAGCTGGGCGTCCCGGAGTTCAGCACGGGCGGCACCCAGGCCCGCCCTGACCACAGCCTACAGGCGAACGGCGCTCAGGTCCGACGTCCCGTCCAGCGGTGACCCACGAACGGCCGCCTTTCACGGCCAGTTCTGGAGCGGCAACCCAGCGCGAGCTCACCTGACGTTTGGCTCCTCCTGCCCTGGCACCTTCAGCATGTGCCCCCCCCCGACCACGCCCCCCAGAAAGCCCACTCTCCTGGCTTCTCTCCCCGAAGACTTTGGGGTTCTCTTTCCATTACCCCCCGCCCTTGGGCTCCTGGCTCAAGACCACTCACTTCTCCTGCTCTCAGGTGTCTTTACTCATCCGCACCCCAAGCGACGTGCCCCTCCCGGGTCCGCACATGGGCTCAACCAGTCTGAAGCTCCGCGGCCTGCCCCCTCCTCAGCATCCCCATCCGCCACCACCCCCCCGCCCCAGTTGTCCCCGGCCGACCCTCCTTCCCCTCCCCTCTCACGTCTCTGCAGGAAACCAACTCCTGGCCCTCCTTGACGACTCCTCACACCCGCCGCAGGCTAAGCCAAGGCCGCCCTCACCCCCAATCCCCAGGCAGCGGCCGCCGAGAGACCAGAGTGCAGGGTGCCTCCCTCCGTGCCTGAGACAGAGCCCCAGGCCCTTCCCTCCTCGCCGCTTCACGGCTGCAGACCCCATATCACAGCCCCTGCTGTGTGGCGGGCTCCCCCAGGGACAGCCACCCCCAGGGCAGGGACCCTGTCTCGTGTGTTCCCATGCCTCCGGGGCACCTGAGCCTGACCTCTGCCCCCGCACCAGGAGCTTCCAGACAGACACACAGTTTTGCTTCCACACTTTGCACAGGCACCAGCTGAGCTTATCGTCTCCCCCTTTGGGGACATAAGTCACGGGAAAGAACCGCACATGCCTGCTGCCCCCGGGACAGGGTCTTGGCAGGGTGAGCCGCTGGAGGGCACGAGACGGCCAGCTCTGAGAGCACCTGGCAGGCCATCTCTGCTCCCCTAGGGGACAGGCGCT
This sequence comes from Mungos mungo, assembly GCA_004023785.1. Classification (NCBI taxonomy): domain Eukaryota; kingdom Metazoa; phylum Chordata; class Mammalia; order Carnivora; family Herpestidae; genus Mungos; species Mungos mungo. The sequence goes on along the minus strand of PISW01014606.1, from coordinate 2,104 downwards.
GGCTTCCAGTGCGTGCAGGGACAGCTCGGGCTCATTTGCCACCCTCCCCCATGACAGTGACAGAGTGGCAGGAAGCAGCTTCTTGGTGGCTATTGAGGAGGGGACCAGCTGTTTCATGCAACCACGAAAGTGCCAAATTCTGGGTCATGTTTTTGGAATGGAATGTTTAATTGAGATATTTAGCTAAGATAAACAAGCCTTTTCATAATGTCTCATTTGCTGGAAAATTAAGATGTTGAAAAACTTTGGCAGATGGGGCCATGGGAGGAATCACCAAATGGGACCGAGCCGCTAACCAGGAAGGGCGTGGCGTGGGTGTGAAGAAGCAGCCTGCCAAGGCCCCTCGGGACCCGGGGGACCGGCGTGGCGGCCTCCTGGACTCTCACCCTCGGGCTCCCTTGGCCGGTACAAGGTCAAAGGAATTTGACCCTAGAGAGCTGAAAGGTGACCTCACGATGGTTGGAGAGAAGGTGCTAGAGCTGAGATTCCAATGTCCCGGGGCAGGAGGAGGGGCCAGAGGCCAATGGCGTGGAGCTCCAGGCCCCGAGCAGCACCCCCAGATACCTCCCCGCCTGGCACGCCGGTGCCCACCCCTCAACGTTAGAGTTATGTCCTCCTCGAAACTAAAGCTGTGGTTCCCGGGAGGTGTTTGTAAACCCCCAGGAGTTCAGCAAGGGATCGACGTGTCTTGTATGTGCTAAGGGGGTCAAGGTGCTTCAAAGGGCAAGACGCTGTCTCATATCTACTCACGCGTAATTTTTTAAAATATTGTTTTCCTTTGTAAAGGGGCCAGTCTGAGAACCTCCAAGTGCAGAGGCTCTTGGGAATCAGCTGTGTGCGGCTCCATTGCTCCAGAGTTCTTTGTGTGTGGGGCCGCCATGGCCCCAGAATTCTTTTCACCTCTATTCAGTTTTAAGGAATTTCTATGATAGTTGTGTATTATTTAATTTAAATCAATAGTGGTTATTCGGGAAGTGTAAGAAAAGCTGGCAAACACTTCTACAAAATGTAGCAACTCTGCAAAGGAGCCTCAGGGTGATCACAGGCGGCAAAGTGTCAAGCGACACGGCAGACGCCTGCCCTCCCTCAGAAGCCGATAAAAGACAGGGAAAATGCGGGAAGAGCTGCCGTCCGCTCTGCTTTTCGTTTCTTGTGTTCACACCATCCGTATGTTGATCGCAAAGAAGAGCAGTGTCCCCAAGTCGTGTCTCCGAACCCCGTGGATCACCGGGGACAAAACAGCCGCAGGGAAGCAGGTCTGCTGGGCTTTTCAAAGCTTGAAGTGGGAAGATTCTAAACTCCGGACGGTAAGAGTAAAGAGGGCGTGTCACACGGCAGCGATTGCGGGTCCAGCCCCTGGACACGGGTCACTTGAAACGTGTGGAGGATGCGTGTGTTTTTGCCACATTAATTGAAAGCAATGTAAACTCTGTGTGACTTGCTAAACGAGGAGCCCCCGGAGGACTGTTAAGGGTCGTGTTTAAACGAACGTAATGACACAACAGGTAATGATGAGCTCACAGAAATTACCTCTTACGTGGGAGCACTCAGCACGGACAGACTGCGCACGAAGGCCCAGGGAAGATACACTGGAGGGGCGACACCACACGTGACAAGGGACAAGCCAGTGGGGCCTGGACGCCGCCAGGAGCCTCGGACAGAGGCCGCCTGGAACCCCGATGCCTCCCGGGGTGGCCGAGGGCTGAGCCTGCCTGACACCCTGGGGTCACAGGGGCAGGTCTGGGGTGTCCCTGTGCCGTCCTGTCCCCCCAGAGTGGGGCAGGGGAGGCTGCGGCGCCACATGTGAGCACACGTGGTTCACCCCCCGGGGAGCCGGCACTCTGCTGGGGTTTGCCTTCTGCCTTATCCTTTGTCACTTTCAGGCCTGACACCCTCGTGGTGCAGGGCCTGGGGACTCCCCGTTTCCCCAGGGCGGCCTTGCTCTCCCGGCGGCCAGATCTGGGTTGGGGGAGACAGGAGCACTCTCTCTAGCTGCTGCCTCCCCCCTGCATCCCCACCTGAACCACCACCAATGTGCAGTTACTCTGGTTACCCCTGCCCGTCACCCAGCTCCAAAGTGGCTTCCCGTGGTTGGCACTTGCAG
>PISW01014605.1:0-33283 GCA_004023785.1 Mungos mungo | reverse complement strand
CATACTTACATAGCAAATGAACTAAAAATAATGCATTTATTTGGTATTGTTTAATAAGTTTATTTATTTTGAGAGAGACAGAGACCGCAGGGGAGGGGCAGAGAGAGAGGGAGAATCCCAAGTAGGCTCTGCAGCGTCAGCACAGAGCCTGATGTGCGGCTTGAACTCATGAAATCATGAGATAAAGACCTGAGCCAAAACCAAGAGTCAGATGCTTAAGAGACTGAGTCTAGGCACCCCTAGAATGCATTTATATCAGAAGTAAAGGATTTATATTTAGAGTACTTTTATTTAGAGTTTCTGTTGCTCATCATTTTGGTTTTTTATATTAAGACCTTATATATAATTTCTTATATTAAGAAGTTCAGTCATGAACTGAATCAATTTGCCTCGTATTTTCCTCCATGGAAAACAGGGTCTTTTCTTTTTCTGGGCCCCTAAGAAGCCAGTAATGGTGAAGGAATAGTGCTTTGCAGAAGATTTATTGGGGGTATTATTCCTGTGATTTTCTCACATAAGTGGATTGTGTGTTTTGTTCTAAGGAACTTGAAAGTCTTCTCTGCTACCTGTTTCTGTTATATTTCTAGAAGGTCTCCCTGGAAGAATCATTTCTTGTACTAAATTTAAGGCCTTGCTGTTCCTGACAGGACACATATGAACTCCTCATTAGTAGGACTTGTTGGATATTATTTCCTCTCCTGCTTCCAGGCATTCAGTATAGTATTTGGGTCAAGAAATCTGCAGATCAGGATGTTTCCTAGGGAGGATAGGCCATGGGGTGTGCCTGAAGCTAAGTTAAAAACAGGCTAACAAGAAAAGGTAAGGAAGGGAGAAATGTACTGAGGAGAATGTGGGGTCTCCTCAAAGACAAACTTATTTCATTGTATAATTTTACCTTCAGTTTGCTCTGACTTCAGACTGCTATTAGTCTCTTCTGAAATTCCTAAAGGTGTAGTTTTATATAATCAGTGATGATATGTGATATAATTACTTGCAGGAATTTTCTAGAGAACTGAAGATTTGAAATACAGGTGTGAATCCCTGCATGTGGTTTCTGGGAGTTAAGATTATTCATCACATGCTCTGTACTTATGTGTAAACCTCTGTGAAACTCAAGGAAACTCTAGGTAATATAAATAAAGACATTAATATCAAAACCTGTAGATAATTAGAACTCAGTAAAATAAATGACAATTTCTTCCAAATACCTGATATACATATATATAGAGAGATGTCTTTATATTTCACCCTTACTTATTATCCATACAATGTTTCCCAGTTCTAGGTAGCTTATGAAAGTAAAAATAAAAAGTAAAATAAAAAAGTAATAGGGATAAAGTACTGATAAAAATATATATAACATATATAGAATAGACTGCAGATTAAGTGGAAAAGAAGAAACATTTTTCATGGTATAAATTTCTCGCCATGACTACTATTATGAAATATAACTATAATTTTTAAATGCCCCATCAAATATCAATCATAATTCAAAAATATGTCCAAAATTATTAACTATGAGCTAAGGGGAATAATATCAGGGAATAACTGAGAAGAACAAATGCACTAGTTTCCTTCATATAATAGAACTCCAGGAAGAACTGAGTCACAGCTGGAGACCTTCAGGTTTTGCTAGGTTTTGTACTGTCATACAATTTGTAAATGAATAGAGAAAGGAATAAAATGTAATCACTCAAGACAATGACTTTGTCTATTGAGCTCTTACACAATGTAATGGTGTCTCTTTATATATCCTGGTTTATTTTTTAAAATAAATAAACACAAAAGTACACCACATAGAATTTCACATCTCGTACATTTTCACAAAGCACACACTTCTACATCAAGACAGAACATTACCAGCACTTCAGAAGCCCTTCCAGGATAACCACTACCGGAAATTTGTTAATACCATAGGTAAGTTTAGTCTATTTTTGACTTTATTTAAATAGGTTCAGATAGCATACACACTTTGTGTCTAACTTTTGGGGTCAACATTGTGAAATTATCTTCCTCTGTGTCAGTCATTTAAAAAATTGTTATGTCATTTGTTGTAGAAAAAGATGATTCAGATTTTGTTTCTGTAGTTTCTTAGACTAGATTTCTATAATATCAAGAAAAACATTTCAGATTTCAATTTCATTTGTAAAGTAGACTACATTCCTCAAATTCATGTAACTGAATATGCCAATATCAAACATCCCCTCAATGACTCTCTCCTCCATTCCGCTTTAGTACTGTTGTTATGCTATGTATATAATTTTTAATGATATATGAAAATTCAGACATATAAACATAAGTAGAAGTTAGAATCGAACGAAAGGAGCAGAACTGGGAAGTAAAACCCACTGATTGATCTCTCTCTTCTATTTAGGAAGCAAGATAAATTCCTGCCAAGTCAATGAATGAGACAAATCATTCCCGGGTGACAGAGTTTGTGTTGCTGGGACTCTCTAATTCTGAGGAGCCCCAACCTTTCCTGTTTGTCATATTTTCCCTACTTTACCTAGCAATACTCCTGGGAAACTTTCTTATCATCCTCACTGTAACCTCAGAGTCTCACCTACACACCCCCATGTACTTTCTGCTTGCAAACCTCTCTTTCGTAGATATATGTGTTGCCTTTTTTGCTACACCCAAAATGATTGCAGACTTTCTGGTTGAGCACAAGACTATTTCTTTTGATGCCTGTTTGGCCCAGATTTTCTGTGTTCACCTTTTTGCCGGCAGTGAAATGGTGCTTCTTGTATCCATGGCTTATGACCGTTACGTTGCTATATGCAAACCTCTCCACTACATGACAATCATGAGTCGCCGTGTGTGTATTATTCTTGTTCTCATCCCCTGGCTTGTGGGTTTTATCCATACTACTAGCCAGTTGGCATTTACTATTAACTTGCCTTTTTGTGGCCCTAATCAGGTAGATAGTTTTTTCTGTGATCTCCCTCTAGTGACCAAGCTGGCATGCATAGACACTTATGTTGTCAGCCTACTTACAGTTGCAGACAGTGGCTGTGTTTCTGAGTTCCTTTCTCCTCTTGGTCATCTCCTACACTGTGATACTTATCACAGTTAGGAAACGCTCCTTTGCTAGCAAGGCAAAGGCCCGTTCCACGCTGACTGCTCATATCATGGTGGTCACACTCTTCTTTGGACCCTGCATCTTCATCTATGTGTGGCTCTTCAGCAGTTATTCTGTTGACAAAGTCCTTGCTGTATTCTACACCATCATTACTCCCATTTTAAACCCAATTATCTACACTCTAAGGAACAAAGACATGAAGGCAGCTATGTTAAAAGTGGAGTCGGTATCTGAAGTCTGGCCAGGTTTCTGCAGTCATAAGAAATGTTCTTTCCCTGGAAACAAAGTAAACTTACAAAACTATAACTCCTGCAGCTTCGTCTCTAGACAATTACAAGAAGAACAGCTATGATGTTCAAGCAGATAATTTTGACCAGGGGAAGGGTTGATTAACTTGACTGAAAGAGAATGATAATAAGAAAAAGCCAGATAATGGACCTTACTGATATTCAAATTCTCTTCCTTTCATGTACGTTTTTGTTTCTATTTCCTAGTTTTTTTAATTAAAAGTTTTTAATTTAATATATAGCCTTCGAATACACTGAGAAATGGCATTTACTCCTATAGGATAAATAAGCTGTACTCTCACTGCTCAGATGTCACTTTTGGAGTTATAATAGATATACATCTCTATACAATAGAGATAATAGAGCTATTTATTTATTTATGGATAAACCTAGATAAGAATCATCTCACACAATACTATGTAAGTAACAGCACAGGAAGACAATTCTATGATTGGTGTTAATGGAACAGTAACATGTAAAACAGCAAGGCTGTCCAGCAAAGGCATTTATAGTCAACACTTTCACAAATCTTTCTTCAATGGTGCTGTTTAATATATATTATTCATGGGAAGCAATTCGCTGAATAAATTTATTCATGAGACTGTTTTGTATTATGTTAATTTCTGTTTAATAGTGATAAAATATAAGAGATGAGTTAAAATTCTCTACCACTTGTCATCATGATGATGGGAGCCTGAAATTTCTTCATGATTCCTGTCTCCTCAGATAAGGTGGTTTTACATATGAATAGCTGGTATAAATAATCATTTATAACTTGGAGTTATTTAATAAAAATTTTACTTTTATATTACATAATTCAGGTCCAGAAGATGACAGAACTCTATTTCAGGAACTTCAGGGTAGCCATGAACTTATTCTTCCATGATCACTTATGAAAATAGATTTTATAAGATTGCTTATTATAGGTTATTTTAGGCTTTTACTCTTACTGCATTCAGGCTTTTCCTATTTTTTTCTACTGTGTTCAAATTTCATATCTGTTATAATGTTACCTGTTTTCTAGATTCCAACCCTTAGAATCTCCTAAAGGAATTTTATAATTGCTATTACTGAGAGAAAGAAAAACTCTAAGTTTCGAGCCAGAGGGTATCAATTTATTGTGGACATAAAGGCAAAAGCAATTCTAAAAAGAATGTTTATAGACATACAGGTCTACATCTAGAAATGAGGAAAATGTGAAGTAATCTAACCTGACACCTAAGGGAACAGAAGAACAACAAAGACCAAAGTTAGAAGAATAAAGGAAATAATAAAGGTTAGAATGGAAATAAATGAGAGATTAAAAAATCTTTAGAAAATTTCAGTGAAATCAAGAGCTAGTTCTTTGAAAAGATAAACAAAATTGGTAACTGTAGAGCCAGACTCATCAGGAAAAAGCAGAGGACACAAATAAAATCAGAAACAAAGAGCAGTATCAAGTGATACTACAGAAATACAAAGGATTATATGAGAATACTATCAAAAATTATAAGCCAACAAACTGGACAAACTAGAATAAATGGAGAAATTCCTAAAAACCTACATATAACATCTTAAAAACATCTAAAACTGAACTAGGAAGAAACTGAAAGCCTAAACAAACTAATTACTAGTACAAAATTAAATCCACAACAAAAAATTCCCAACAAATTAAAGCCCAGGATTGGATGGATTCACAGGTAAATTATAACAAATATTTAAAGAACAGTTAATACATGATACATCATATGCATAAGCGAAAGGGTGAAAACCATATGATCATTTCAACACATGGAGAAAAAGCACTGGACAAGTCCAACATCCCTTCATGAGGAAAACAAAAACCGTCAACAAAGGAGGCTTAATGGGAACATACTTCAATATAAGAAAGGCCATATATATAAAACCTACAGATAGCATCATACTCAATGGCGAAAAACTGATAGCTCTTCCTCTAAGATCAGGAACAAGACAAGAATGCTTACTTTCACCATTTTTATATTTTTTTATTTTTATTTTTTTGTCATATAGTATTTTCTTTTATTTCAAGTCTTACTTCTTTACTTCACTTGAAAACTTTCATAGGCAGAGATTATCACGGGTTCTAAATCCTTTACATGCCCAGAACACTGTTGTTGTTTTTTTTTAATGGTTTATTGTCAAATTGGTTTCCATACAACACCCAGTGCTCTTCCCCATAAGTGCCCTCCTCCATCACCACCACCTCTTCCCCCACCCCTTCCCCTTCAACCCTCAGTTCATTTTCAGCATTCAATAGTCTCTCAAGTTTTGCATCCCTCTCTCTCCCCAACTCTCTTTCCTTCTTCCCCTCTCCCTGGTCCTCCATTAGGTTTCTCTTGTTTTCCTGTTAGACCTAGGAGTGCAAACATATGGTAACTGTCCTTCTCTGCCTGACTTATTTCGCTTAGCATGACACCCTCGAGCTCCATCCACTTTCCTACAAATGGCCATATTTCATTCTTCCTATTGTCATGTAATACTCCATTGTGTATATATACATTTTCTTGGTCCACTCATCAGGTGATGGACATTTAGGCTCTTTCCATGTTTTGGCTATTGTTGATATTGCTGCTATGAACATTGGGGTACATGTGCTCCTATGCATCAGCACTTCTGTATCCCTTGGGTAAATCCCTAGCAGTGCTATTGCTGGGTCATAAGGGAGTTCTATGAATAGTTTTTTGAGGAACCTCCACACTGTTTTCCAGAGCGGCTGCACCAGTTACATTCCCACCAACAGTGTAGGAGGGTGCCCATCTCTCTACACCCTTGCTAGCATCTATAGACCCTTGATTTGTTCATTTAACCACTCTGACAGACGTGAGGTGGTATCTCAGTGTGGTTTTGATTTGTGTTTCTCTGATGATGAGTGATGTAGAGCATCGTTTCATGTGCCTGTAGGCCATCTGGATGTCCTCTTTGGAGAAGTGTCTGTTCATGTCTCCTGCCCATTTCTTCCCTGGGTTATTTGTTTTGTGGGTGTGAAGTTTGGTGTATTCCTTGTAGATTTTAGATACTTGCCCTTTATCTGATATTTCATTTGCTACTTCCTTTTCCCATTCTGTCGGCTGCCTATTAGTTTTCTTGATTGTTTCCTTTGCAGTGCAGAAACTTTTTATCTTGATGAAGTCCCAAGAGTTCAGTTTTGCTTTCATTTCCCTTGCCTTTGGTGATGTGTCAAGTAGGAAATTGCTGCAGTGGAGGTCTAGGAGGTTTTTTCCTATTTTCTCCGCAAGGGTTTTGATGGTTTCCTATCTCACATTCAGGTTCTTCAGCCATTTTGAGTTCATTTTTGTGTATGGTGTAAGAAAATCTATCACCATTTTTATTCAACACATTACTGAAAGTCCTGGCCACAGCAATCAGACAAGAGAAAGAAAAGAAAAGAAAAGAAAAGAAAAGAAAAGAAAAGAAAAGAAAAGAAAAGAAAAGAAAAGAAAGAAAGAAAGAAAGAAAGAAAGAAAGAAAAAGAAAGAAAGAAAGAAAGAAAGAAAGAAAGAAAGAAAGAAAGAAAGAAAGAAAGAAAGGCATCCAAATAGGCACGGAAGAAGTTAAACTGTCACTACTTGAGATAAGGTGATACTATATAGAAGCTAAAAACTCCACCAGAATTATACTAGAACTGATAAATGAATTTAATAAGGTTGCAGGATACAATAAGGATGCAGAAATCCACTGCATTTCTATACACTAATAATGAAGTAGCAGAAAAAGGATCCTGTGGGTACTGTTCTTGGGAATGCAAATTGGTGCAGGCACTGTAAACTATAGTATGGAGGTTTCCCAAAAAATTAAAAATAGAATTACCATGTTATTCAGTAATTCCACTACTAGAAGAAAATAAAAGCACTAATTTAAAAAGACATATGCATCTGTATCTTTATTGCATCCTTATTTTCAATAGACAAATTATGGAAGCAACTCAAGTGTCTATCTATTGATAAATGGATAAAGAAGATGTAGTGTGTGTATATATATATATATATATATATATATATATATATATATATATATATATGTTCACACACACACACACACACACACACACTATGGAATATTATTCAGCCATAAAAAATGAAATTTTGTCATTTGCAAAAACCTGAATGGATCTACCTTGTATAACATTAAGTGAAATCAATCTGCCAGAAAAAGACAAATACCATATTATTTCACTCATATGTGGAATTTAAGAAACAAATGAGCAAAGACAAAAGAGACAGACAAAAACCAGACTCTTAAACATAGAAAACAAACCAATGGTTACCACAGGGTAGGTAGGTGTGTGTGTTGGCAGGGGTGGGGGGGGGGGATGTAATTGGTGAAACAGGTGAAGAAGATTAAGAGTACACTGATCGCTGAGAAATGTATAGAATGTTGAATCAGTATAATGTACACCTGAAACTAATGTAACGATTACACTGGAATTAAAAAATAATAATAAAAAATAAATAAGAGGTAACATCTATTCTCATCAAACTATTCCAAAAGACAATAAGGAGGAAAGTTTCCAAATACAATACATTCTACAAGGACAAACTAGACACAGATACCACAAAAAAAAATAAAACTACAGGCCAAAATCCCTCATTAATACAGATGCAAAAATCCTCAATGAAATATTAGCAAACCAAATCCAACAATACATTAAAAAAATAATTCACCTTTACCAGATGGAATTTATTCTGGGGATGCAAGAATGGTTTAGTATTTGTGTTGTATTGTAAATCAATGTAATACACCGTATCATAAAAGGAAGGATATGAATCATATGATTATTTCAATAGAGGAAGAAAAAACATGTGACAAAGTACAACATCCATTCGTGTTAAAAACATTCAATAAAGTGGGTTTAGAGGGAACATATCCCAATATAATAAAGACCATAATGAAAAATCCATAGCTATTATCATACTCAATGTTGAACTGAGAGTCTTCCTCCAAGATCAAGCACAAGACAAGGACATTTTCTTTCACTACTTTTATTCATCAGATTACTAGAAGCTCTATTTCACAGCAATCAGACAAGAAAAAAAAAGAGGCTCTTGGAAAGAAAGCTAAACTGTCACTATCTGCAAATAAAAGGATGTTATGTATAGAAAACAATAAGAAATACTCCAAAAAACTGTTAGAAGTAATAAATTAATTCCATAAAGTTGGTGGATACAAAACTTATACACAAAATTGGTTGTATTTCCATACAGTGATAACCAAGTAGAAGAAAATTGAAATACAGTTCTATTTATAGTTGCATTAAAAAGAATAAAGTACCTAGAAATAACTTAACCATATAAGTAAAAGACCTGAACTCCATAAACTATAAACATTGATGGAATAAATTTAACATGACACAAACAAATGTGTCATGTTCATTCTATGTTCATGGATTTGGAGAATACTGTTAAAATGCCCATACTACCCAAACAATCTACAGATTCAATACAATCTCTATCGACATTTTTCATAGAAATAGAAAAATACTAAAGTTTGCATGGAGCTAAAAAAGACCTTGAATACCCAAAGCAAAGCAAGCTGGAGGTACTGCAATTCCAGATTTCAAGATACACTACAAAGTTATAGTAATCAAAGCAGTATGATACAGTGCATGTGCGCGCGCACACACACACACACACACACACACACCACACACAACACACAGATCAAGAAAACAAGATAGAGAGCTCAGAAATTAATGCATGCTTGTGTGGTAAATTAATCTATGACAAAGAAGGTAAGAATAAACAGTGGGGGAAAGCAGTCTCTTCAATAAATGGTGCTGGGAAAACTGGACAGCTACATGTAAAAGAATAAGACCAGATGTCTTTCTTATACCATACACAAAAAATAAACTTCATATAGATTTAAGACCTACATATGAAACCTAAAACCATAAAAATCCTAGAAGAAAAACTGGTACTAATCACTTCCCATTCGTCATAGAAGCATTTTCTAGATAAATCCCTTCAGGCAAGGGAAACAAAAGCAAAACTACATCTAAATAAGAAGTTTTTGCTCAACAAGGGAAACAATTACAAAGCAAAAATGCAACCTACTAAATGGGAGAAGACATTTGCAAATGACATATCTGGTAAGGAGTTAATATCCAAAGTATATGAAAATTTATACAACTCCCCAAAGAAAACGAAATAACCCAACTAAAAATGGAGGGCCAGAATACATATTTTTCCAAAGAAGATGTACAGATGGTCAACACATGAAAAGATGCCCACAGCACTAATCATCAGGGAAATGCAAATCAAGCCATGGTGAGATATCACAGCAAATCATATCACTGCTGGGACGGCTAGAATCAAAAAGACAAGACAATAAATAATGTTGGTGAGGATGTAGAGAAAAAGGAACCCTTGGGCAATGTTGGTAGGAATGTAAATTGGTATAGTCATTGTGGAAGAGTATGGAGGTTTCTCAGAAAATTAACAAAAGCAATACTGTAGGATCCAGTAACTCCACTACTGGATATACAATCCCCCCTACTCTCACACCAAAAACCCCTGAAAACATTAATTGAAAAAGATACATTCAACCCTACATTTATTGCAGCATTATTTATAATAGACAAGATATGGAAGCAAGTGTTAATGGATATATGAATAAAAATGGAGTGATATACACATGTAATACATATACACACAGCATTAATATATATAAAACAATATAATGGAATATTATACAGTCATAAAAAACAATGGGGTCTTGTCACTTGTAGCAAGTTGGTGGACTAGAGGGTATTATGCTAAATGACATGTCAGGTGGAGAAAGCCAAGTATTTATGATTTCACTTATATGTGGAGTATAAAAGATGAAAAAAATAAAAGAGAAAAAAAAAGAATAAAAGCAGAAAAAGATTGACAGATATAGAATAGAATCTGATGGTTGCCCGAGGGGAAGGGGTATGGATGGAAGGTAAATGAATGAAGAGAAGTAGGAAATCTAGGTTTCCAATTATGGAATGAGTAAGTCTTAGGGTAAAAGGTATAGAACATGGGGAAGATAGTCAGTGGTTTTGTAAAACATTGTATGGTGACATACGGTAGGTACACTTGTGTGAGCATAGACTAATACATATACTTGTCAAATCACTATGTTGTGTAGCTGAAACTAATGTAATGATGTGTATCAATTATACTCCAAGAAAAAATAGATTCTATGAAGTAATGTGGAAGAAGCAATAAGCCTAATGTTATAGCCTAAAAATGTCAGACATAACCTTTTCAGGATGCTATGTTTTTACAATATTTTTCCTTTGTCTTCTTTTTTCAAAAACAGCTTTCTTGAGGTATGACTGGCATACAAAAGTTAATGGGGGAACACCTGGGTGGCTCAGTTGGTTGAGTATCTGACTCTAGATTTGGGCTCAAGTCATGATTTGAGGGTCATGGGCTTAAGCCCTGTGTTGGACTCCAAGTGGAGTGTGGAACCTGCTTAAGATTATCTCTCTCCCTCTCCATCTCCCACCTCTATTCCTCCCTCCCTCCCTGTCTCCGTCTCTCCCATGCCCTATTCCGATCCTCTCCTCCACTAACAAACTCTCTCTATAATTAAAGAAAAAAACCCAAGTCTATATCTATGAAGTCATCACCATCTCTTTATCCCAAGAAATGCTGTCTGCGTGAAGTGAATAGCTGCTTTAATTCCTTCCGGTCAAACAGTAATAAGCATGTGATATTCTGCAAGATGGCCACCATCAAATGTTTCTATTATAATACTATACCGATATATCACAACTGTAAAAAGCTCTATAATTAATACTATTGATAAAAAAATAAAGGATGAAAACTGTTTCATCATTAATATGGTTTTCAGTTATTTCTGAAAGTGTGAAAATTATTCATCATATAGCAATGGAAGTAAAAAAGTGAACAAAAACTTTGAAAACATACTAACAGTAGAGATACAATAAGCTGCGCCCCTTTTTTACCTATCTCTTGTTTTCTTTATATTTAAAGAATGAAACTTCTTAGTATATCTCACTATAATTATGATAATAATTCTACTAACTCCATCTTCCCCCTTAAGCCTTATTCTAGAATTAGCCTATTTTTCCATTTTCCCCCCAAAATTTATTTCTCCTCCTTTACTCCTAGCCTGAATCATGTTTCAAATGTCTCTAAGACGTATTGACAATAAACTATAAAAATAATTTATTTTAAAAGATATCAAGATTTTACAAACTGAAAGAAATAATCATATGGTTTCACTTGAAAATGTGTGATACGAGATTATCTATTGAAGAATACCAAGATTGTAAAACAAGGAAAAATGAGTATGCGGTAACTCATAAGGCCTTATAAACTGTGAAACATACCTATATATGCCAAAAAAGTGTTTGGGGAGCTTTTATTTCAAAGTAGTTATTTGGAACTCACACATGCTTTCCCTCTTAACAATTTCCTATAAAAATGTCCAAATAAATTCAAAAGGTGTAATAAATCTGCACTGAAAAATAATAATATAAACATCCAGAGCAGTAATTTTTTTGACTTTGGATTAGACAATGGCTTCTTATGTCTGCCACCAAAAGCACAAGTGACAAAAGAAAAAAATGGATAAACTGAACTTAAAAGTCAAAACTTCAAAAGACACATTCAACAACAACAATAAAAAAAGACAGCCTACAAATTAGGAGAAATTAATTGTAAATTATATATCTGATAAGGGACTTAATCCAAAATATATTAATACCTTCTACACAATTCAACAATACAAAGAAAACCCTATTTGTTTATTTTAAATGTTTATTATTATTTTTTGAGAAACAAAGAGACAGAGTGTGAGCAGGGAAGGGGCAGAGTGAGAGGAGACACAGATTCTGAAGGAGGTTCCAGATTCGAGCACAGAGCCCTACACAGGGCTCAAACTCAGGAACCGTGGGATCATGAGATTATCTGGAGGAGGGCATGAACTCACTCAATGCAGGACTCTTGCTTACCAGAGCTGGAACTCACTTGATGTGGGGCTCGAGCTCACCCAATGTGGAACTTGGACTCACGAACCATGAGATTGTGACCTGAGCCAAAGTCAGACGCTTAACCCACTGAGTCACCCTTTTATATGATGTCTAGAATACATAAATACACAGAAATGGAAAGTGGTTGATGTAACTTGAGAAGGGAAAGTACGATACTGGGGGAGTTACTCCATACAGGCTTTTTCTGTGGAATAAGGAAAATTCTAGTTGAGAATATGAGGTATAGTATCCTTGAGACAATGTAGAGTCAAATCTAGTAAGCCCAACAATTACAGAAGTACCTGACAGTTACTAGCATTACACCTTAACCTGGAGAGAAAAAGGGAAAATCAGGAAAAGCCAAAGCATGGTTCATCCCAAATAGAGCTCTTTTCAAAAACAATTCTTAGAATATATAATGAAAAAATTAATGGAAGCCATTTGGATCTAAATATTTAGAGTATTTTCACGAAAATTTGGTGAGGAAGTGGGAGGAAGTACAAATATGATAAATGATTAATCACCGTTCATATGAATGTATCTTGTGCCGTTTTAAATATTGACACAAGAATTAACACCTAAACATTCTTTCTAAACTCAGCATACATAGCTTTAGACTGAGAAATTTTAATAATAAATGCAAATTAAAGGACAGATTATGTGTATGCATATGTGTAGAATATTAGCAGCAAAATTTTAACTAGTATTAAATAAAAATGTCAGAAGAATTAGTGATTTTTCCCTTATTTTAATTTGAAAGATTTCACTATTAGTAATTCTCCCTAATAAAAATGAAGACAAGGATACAGTTAGCTTTATAAACATCTATTACAGGGGAAGTGGCAAGATGGTGGAGAAGTTGGGAGCTCTGTAATCTCTACCTGCCCACAACTATCCAACTGAGAAGAACTAAAAGCCACAATATTCTGATCTCCAAGAACGGAGGTGTGCACACAGACTCCTTATTGATAACTGCTCCATGGATGCCTGAGTGAGTGCGAACTGGGACCAGAGACTCTGAGGGAAGTCTCTGTCAAAGCGGAACCAGGAGAGAGAGCACCCAGAAACTTGGCGCCGGGCCCAAAGAGGGCTATGTGTTCAGAGGTGGCTCAGGACCCGGGAGGACAGGGCACGAGCGGGCTGTGCAGGGCGGTGCATGGGACGACCTTGTAGCATGGCAGAGAGCCAGGGTTGCGGGGGGGGGGCGGTGGCGCAGGAGAAGGAGACTGAAAATGCTCAGATACACAAACACCCCATGTGTAGCCGCTAGGTGCAGGGAGAGAAATCTGCCCCCCTCAGCGGCTTGTTCTCCCTTGGGCTAGGCAGCTCACCGACTTAAGGCAGAGCCAGGGGTAAGCTGGCTCCCAAATTCCCCTGCACAATCCCGGCCAGAAAGCCACCCTCCTGCTGGAGATCATTTTAACTGTGTTGGAAGCATTAAAGTGTGTGGACTAGGATTTAGAAACCTGGCAGAGTTTAGAAAACCAAAGCAATCTGACCCATCCGTGGTATGGGGAAGTCGGACTCAAGAGAGTGGCTGGCAATGCAAGATCTGAGAGGGTTTGGAGCCCCGCCATTTTTCTCCCTGCAACCACTCAGGCAGGACCTCAGAGACCAACCCAAGACCTGACCTACCTACAGCAAACCACTCCAATCTGCGCTGGAGAGCTCCTTTTTTTTCTTATTATTTTTATCTTTTTTATTTTTTTTTCCTTTTTTAAATTATTTTTATTTTTTAAATTTTTTCCCTTGTTTCCTCTTTTCTATATTCTTTTTTCCTTCTTTTCTCCCTTACCCCCCTGGACTCTGGGAAAAACCAACATTTAGGCGTTGCTGTGATTAGATCAACTCTTACCATCCAGACATATTTTCCCTTCTCTCATTCTTGTCTCTCCAATTTGCAGGCTTTATGCTCTCAGACTGTCCTTTATCTTTGGCTGTTTCTGTTCCCCACCCCCACCCCCACCTTCTTTTTTTTCCTTTCCTGTCCTCTCTTTTCTTCTGTATTTTCTTTCCCTTTTTGGCTTGCTTGTTTACTTGATTTGTCTCTGCGTTTGTGTGCATTTGTTCCCTGTGTGTTTGTCTGTTTTCCTTTTCAGGATTACCTCAAGAAACAGGCCAAAGCACACATGGTAGAGAGTACCAAATATCACTGAGTAGGGAAATAAATTAATCAAAGGCATAACAAGAGAAACTGAGAGACACCATTAAAAGAACATCTCCTGAAATGACAGGCCCTGTACAGTCAAAGACCAACTTTAATAGAGCAATACTAACAGGTGCACAGTGCATAATGAGCTTTTAAAACTGACGAGAGACAGAAAGCTAGCCAAAATGATGAAATGAAAGAACTCTCCTCTAAAGAAATTCCAGGAAGAAATCACAGCGACAGAACTGCTCACAACAAACAAAAGCAACAGAACTGAACAAGAATGTAGAACAACTGTCATCAAATAATCGCTGGGCTTGAAAAAAGCATTGAAGCCATCAGAGATGCTATTGATACCAAGACTAGAGACCTTCAAAAGATAGATTATAAGTGAGGTGAATAATAAAATGGAGACTGCCCCTGCATGGATTGAGAAGCAGAGAGGACAGAAGTAAATGAGATGACACAGTTATAGTAAAAGAAAAAGCCAAAAAAGAGAGAGAGAAATTGATACAGGTGCATGAAAGGAGAATTCGAGACCTGAGTAATACAATCAAACAGAACAATATCCGTATCACAGGAGTTCCTGAAGAGGAAGAAAGAGAAAAAGGTCCTGAAGGGGGGCTTGATCAAATTATAGCTGAAAATTTCTCTAATCTGGGGAAAGAAAAAGCCATTGAAATTCAAGAGATACACCAAACTCCCCTAAGATATAACTTGAACCAACCTTTGGCATGAAATATCCTAGTGAAACTGGCAAAATATAAAGATAAAGAGAGAATTCTGAAAGCAGCTAGGGATAAAAGGGCCCTAACATACAAAGGGAAACCTATGACAGTGGTTACAGACCTATCCATTGAAACCAGCAGGCCACAATGGAATGGCAGAAAATCTTCAACTGATGAACAGGAAAAATATGCAACCAAGAATTCTCTATCCAGCGAGCCTGCCATTCAAAATAGTAGCAGAGATAAAAGTTTTCCCAAGTAAACAAAAGTTGAGAGAATTCATCACCACCAAACCAGCCCTACAAGAAATCCTAAGAGGAACTCTATGAGAGAAATGTAGCAAGGACTATAAGACACCAGAGACATCAATACAAACATGAACTCTATAGAGAACACAATGAATCTAAATCCACATTTTCAATAATAACACTGAATATAAGTGGGCTGAATGCTCCAATCAGGTGACACAGGATAGCAGAATGGTTAAAAAACCAAAATCCATCTATTTGTTGTCAACAAGAGACTCTCCTTAGACCTGAAGACACCTTTGGACTGAAAGTAAGGGGATGGAGAAATATGTATCATGTGATTGGAAGTCAAAAGAAAGCCAGAGTGGCCATAATTATATCAAACTTGACTTTAAAGTACAGGCAGTGACAAAAAATAAAGAAGCATATTATATAATAATTACAGGGTCTCTACATAAGAAAGAGCTAACAATTATAGACATCTATGCACCAAATTTGGGAGCACCCATATATATAAAACAACTAATCACAAACAGAAACAATCTTATTGATAAGAATATGCTAATTGCAGGGTACTTAAATACTCCACTTACAACAATGGATAGGTCAACCAGACAGAAAATTACTAAAGAAACCATGGACCTGAACGGCACACTGGAGCAGAAGGAATTAATAAATATATTTAGAACTCTGCATCCTGAAGCTAAGGAATTCACTTTCTTCTCAAGTGCACATGGCACATTCTCCAAAATAGATCACATACTGGGTCATAACAGCCCTCCATAAATACAAACGCATTGAGATGATACCATGCACACTTTCAGATCACAATACTATGAAACTTGAAATAATCACAGGAAAAAGACTGGAAAACCTCCAAAAATGTGGAGATTAAAAACCACCCTACTAAGGAATGATTGGGCTAATCATGCAATTAGAGAAGAAATTAAAAAATATATGGAAACAAATGAAAATGAAAATACAACAATCCAAACTCTCTGGGACACAGGAAAGGCAGTCCTAAGAGGAAAGTTAATTGCAATCCAGGCCTATTTCAACAAAATAGAAAAAGTGCAAATTCAAAATCTAACAAAGTACCTGAGGAAACTAAAAAGGGAACAGCAAGAGCACCCCAAAGCCAGCAGAAGAAGAGAAATAATAAAGATCAGGGCAGAAATAAACAGTATAAAATCCAATAAGCAGTTGACTAGATCAATGAAAACAAGAGTTGGTTTTTTGAAAAAATAAACAAATTGATAATCCTCTAGCTAGGCTCCTCAAAAAGAAAAAAGAGAACACCAAAATACACA
Source organism: Mungos mungo (assembly GCA_004023785.1). Lineage (NCBI taxonomy): Eukaryota > Metazoa > Chordata > Mammalia > Carnivora > Herpestidae > Mungos > Mungos mungo. The sequence continues at coordinate 16,514 of PISW01014605.1, read as the reverse complement.
AAATCATGAATGAAAATGAATTTATTACAACTGATCCCTAAGATATACAAGCAATCAGATATTACTATGAAAAGTTATATGCCACAAATTGGACAGTCTAGAAGAAATGGACAAATTCCTAAACACACATGCACTATCAGAATTTAAATGGGAAGAGATAAAAATCTGAACAGACCAATAACCAATGAAGAAATCGAATCAGTTATCAAAAATCTCCCAATGAATAAAAGCCCAGGGTTGGATGGCTTCCCAGGGGAATTCTACCAGGCATTAAAAACAGAGTAAACACTCATCCTTCTAAAGTTATTCCAGGGGCGCCTGGGTGGCTCAGTCGGTTAAGCGTCCGACTTTGGATCAGGTCATGATCTCACAGTTTGTGATTTGGAGCCCTGCGTTGGGCTCTGTGCTGATAGCTAGCTAAGAGCCTGGAGCCTGATTCAGATTCTGTATCTCCCTTTCTCTCTGACCCTCCCCTACTCACGCTGTGTCTCAAAAATAAATTTAAAAAAATAAAGTTATTCCAAAAAATAGAAATAAAAGGAAGACTTCCAGACTCATTCTATGAAGCAAGTATCACTGATTCCCAAACAAGACAGAGACCTAACAAAAAAAAGAAAACTACAGGCCAATATCCTTGATGAACACAGATGCAAAAATACTCAAGAAGATACTAGCAAATCGAATTCAACATCACATGAAAAGAATTATCCCTCATGATCAAGTGAGATTCATTCCTGGGTTACAGAGCAGGTTCAATATTCAAAAATCCATCACTGTGATACATCATATTAACAAAAGAAAAGATAAATATCATATGATCCTGTCAATAGAGGCAAAAAAAGCATTTGACAAAATACAACATCCCTTTTTAATAAAAGCCTTCCAGAAAGTCGGGATAGAAGGAATTTACTTAAATGTTACTAAAGCAATTTACAAAAAGCCCACCGCCCATATCATCCTCAGTGGGGGAAAAACTGAGAGCTTTCCCCAAGATCAGAAACACGATAGAGAGGTCTTCTCTCACCAGTGTTGTTTACCATAGTGCTGGAAGTCCTAGCATCAGCAATAAGACAACAAAAGGAAATAAAAGGTATCAGAAGCAGCAAAGTAGTAAACTTTCACTTTTTGCAGACGACATGATACTCTACATAGAAAAGCCCTCGACTTTACTAGAAGTCTTCTAGAACGGATCTACGAATTCCGTAATGTCGAGGGGAACAAAATCAATGTAGAGAAATTGGTTGCATTTTTATACATCAATAATGAAGCAACAGAAAGAGAAATCAAGAAACTGATCCCATTCACAATTGCACGAGAAACCACAAAATACCTAGGAATAAACCTAACCAAAGATGTAAAAGACCTGTATGATGAAAACTATAGAAAGCTTATGAAGGAAATTGAAGAAGACACAAAGAAATGGAAAAACATCCCATGCTCATGGATCGGAAGAATAAATATTGTTAAAATGTCATTATTACCAAAAGCAATCTACACATTTAATGCAATCCCAATTGAAATTGCACCAGCATTCTTCTCAAAGCTAGAATAAACTATGCTAAAATTCGTAAGGGATCACAAAAAACCCTGAATAGCCAAAGTAATATTGAAGAAGAAAACCAAAATGGGAGGCATTACAATCCCAAACTTTAGCCTCTACTACAAAGCTGTCATCAAGACAACATGGTATTGGCACAAGAACAGACACATAGACGAATGAAATAGAATAGAGAACCTAGAACTGGGCCCACAAGTGTATGGCCAATTAATCATTGACAAAGCAGGTAAGAGTATCCAATGGAAAATAAAAACAACACCCTTTTAACAGGTGGTGCTGGAAGCACTGGACAGCACCATGCAGATGAATGAAACTAGACCACTTTCTTACACCATACACAAAAATAAACTCAAACTGGATGAAGGACCTGAATGTGAGGAGAAAGCAGGAAATATAGCCTCCTTGACCTAAATTGCATCAATTTCCTATTCAACATATCCCCATAGGCAAGGGAATCAAGAACAAAAATAAACAATTGGGACCTCATCATGATAAAACGCTTCTGTACCGCAAAGGAAACAAACAAACAAACAAAAAACTAATAGACTACCAAAAACTAATAGACAACAGAATGGGAAAGGATAGGGGCAATTGACCTATTGGATAAAGGGCTAGGTAAATACACAAGAGCAAATACAGGAAGCCAAACACCCAGCACCCAACTTCTATTCTGATGCAGTGCTGAACTGTCATGGCACTGGGGGAATGAGGGACCTACAGATAGCAAGGTACCTGTAAAGGCCATAGCAGGTGACAAGAAGAAGGTCTCAGTGGTGCCCAGGGAGAAGTAGAACTGGTAGAAGCAGCCAGAGACAGAAATGGTGTTTGTCTCAGAGAGAAAGTTGGTTAGCATATTAGGGACAGTGGAGGTGATAAATCAGAACTGCAGGATGGAAAAAATGGTCAGCAGGGTGTATGTTGGACTTTGTAGTTGATGGTCCCACCTCATAGCACAGATAATACAATTTCCAGTTAGTGTCAAAATATATATTCCAGAGAAGACTTTTTGTAAAGAGGAGAATATGTATTTCCCAGGTATAAGTGAAGCCCCAAAAGATGAATTTACTCATACAACTAGAGCAATTACTTATGTTGGAATATTCATTTGTTTGTAATGCTGCAAAAACAACAAAAATTTCCTTCTGAAAAATGACCTTTTAGTATTGCATATTAAGGAAAATACCTGATCAGGGCTACATCACTCTGCATGTCAATAAGTAAAACATCATCACTCATGCAGAAATATTTCATCATTTTTAGATCTTCACAATCCTATCCTAGATATAACAAATACAAAGTGAACAGACACTTGCCTGGCATCCTGAGGTTTACAATCAGAGTCAGTTGATATTGACAATAAACAATTCTATACAAAAATCTACAATGTTAGGTCAAGCAGTGATTAATACAGACTGAATGAATATAGCCAAGAGATACCAATGTTTTTGACATATAATTAGAATAATATTTCATAATTTTGCTCTATTTGAGAGAGAAATATGTCAAGCAGATTTGAAGATAATATTCAATAGATTTGAGTACTGTATGCAAGATAATCGCTGTTTTATTGTTATGGGAAATACTCCCATACTTATTTTAGAATAGATTATAAGTCAATTGTAAAATGAGAAAATATTGTAAGATTTCAAATTTCAACTCCTCCGTCCTGTAAAAATACACTCTTAAAAATACTACATGTAGGGGTGCCTCGGTGGCTCAGTTGGTTAAGCCACTGACTCTTGATTTTGGTTCAGGTCATGGTCTCATGGTTCCTAAATTCAAGCCTTGCATAGGGCTCTGTGCTTACACCACGGAGCCTGTTTTGGATCCTCTATCTCTCTATGCCTCTTTCCCAATCTCTCTCTGTCTGTGTCTCTCTGTCTTTCCCTCAAAATTAAATACATGTTAAAAATTTATTTATTTTCAATTCTTTAATTTTTTTGGAGAGAAATTTTTAATCCTTGACTTTTGTTTTTGTTTTTATTTATAGTTTATTGTCAAGTTGGTTTCCATATAACATCCAGTGCTCATCCCAACAAGTGCCCTCCTCCATGTAAAAATAGTCCATGTATGTAATTTTTTCAATGTTCAGTATTTGGCATGCTGCAGAGAAAGTCAAAGAGATCTTGATCATTGCATTTGTATCAACAAAGACAGCCCAGGGAAATGGGTATGTTTCCTGTTCATAATCCTACAGGGAAGAAATTCCACTTTTAAAATTTCAGATCTTATGACAAATACTATCTGATGATAGTTCCTCTAAGTTGGTTTTCGAACACTTAGTTATCAACATCGTTAATTTAAATATAAGAGAGAAAGGATAATACTCAGTGAGGCTCTTCAATACCATAAGATTAGTGCAAGGGTGATTCTTCACATCTCAGGTGTGGTATGTGGAAAAAGACATAGACTCAAAGGTGGTATTCTAAAAAACAGTGGTTCTCAAAGTGTTGTCGGGGACCGTGAGGTCTGTAAAGATTTATGAGGGCATTGAGGTCAAAATTATTTTCATACCAATACTATTATTTGCTTTATCCACTCTAATTTTTTTCTTGATTATCGATGGAGTTTTCCAGGCTACATGATCTCATACCAAATTGTTTGTTTTCGTAACAAATGTTTGGTGATCTCACATCAAATAACATCCTACTCATTTCTCTTAAACTCATTTCTCTTAAAGAGATGCATTAAACATATTAAAGAACACAACTCTTCATTAATTTTTGTTATTTTGACAAAGCAAAAAACTCAGTTATTTTTAAATTGGCATTTATGGACTTATGATTAGTTTGTTATCTGTACTAATAAATTTTTTAATAAACATTATTTTTTTAACTTTAAATGGTACATAGGAACAGCTATAACTCCTCCAAACAAAACTAGTTTGGGATCCTTGATGAGTTATAAGATTATGAAAGGGCCCTGAAATCAAGTTTGAAAGCCACTGTTCTAGATAAATCTTGTCCTCTGCAGTGGAATTAAATCCAACATTTGCACATTACGGAACGATGAAGCCTTAGTTTGTAAAAATTACATCAATCTATAAATAAAATGGAAAGATTATATTTTTGGTTTTGGTTTGGTACTGCAGAGCATAGATACTTACATGCTGAACTGTAAATAAAATGTGGTGAGAACAAAGTGTATTTCAAGCATACAAGTCTTTATTATTAACTATTGCCACCAAGCTGTGTATTAGAGCTGCAGAATTGATTCACTTTATAACTAAAACAAAATTAAAGTATGGGAGGTGATGGATATGTTAATTAGTTTGATTGTAGTCATCATTTTACAATGTATATCAAATCATGTAACTGTATACTCAAATACATGCAATATATATTTATTATACTTCAATAAAGTTGGAAAAAATAAACAATAAAATAGGGCGGTTTGCAAATTAAGAGCAAATAAAGAAAGAAGAAAACGAAATTAATCCATAATGCTAAGGTCTAAATCAGAGTTCACATATATTCATACCTTTAAATTAATAGAATTATAGAACTTTTATAAGGTTATTTTTAAAAATAAACTTTGAAATTTCAAAGGTAATAGATTCATACTTAGGAAGAACTTTTTAGAGCCAGTAATTTCAACAAAACATCAATGAAATCACAGATAATAACCCAGAGTAATACCCTAGATTTAGTGCATGGCAAAGTGTTACACAATTGCAGCCCACATAAACCCTCAACAATCTCCTACTGTTTTTGCCATTGACTTTGGGTTTTCTTCATTCATTCCACTATTTCTATGTGTGTGTGATAATGTCTCTAGATATCTCTGTGTCCATATATATCTCTTCATTTTATTTGGCTTCTTTTTGTTAAGAGTCCGCGAGTACCTGTATGTGTGTGTGTGTAGATTTTGCAATTCTTTTAATCTCTACAATTCATTCACATGTAATTATGTCTTTTCCAGATTTCATGTAACACCTGCCCGGAATCTAGCCTTCTATCCAATCAAGTTCATTTATTTGCTTTTTCCTCCAACTTTCTATTTACCTTCTAATTTCTTTTTTATGTCAGTTTTTTAAATAATTTATTGTCAAATTGGTTTCCATACAACACCCAGTGCTCTTCCCCACAAGTGCCCTCCTCCATTATCACCACCTCTTCCCCCCTTCTCTCTCCCCCTTCAACCCTCAGTTCCTTTTCAGTATTCAATAGTCTCTCAGGTTTTGCATCTCTCTCTCTCCCCAACTCTCTTTCCCCTTCTCCTCCCCATGGTCCTCCATTAGGTTTCTCCTGTTAGACCCATGAGTGCAAACATATGGTATCTGTCCTTCTCTGCCTGACTTATTTCGCTTAGCATGACACCCTCGAGGTCCATCTACTTTGCTACAAATGGCCATATTTCATTCTTTCTCATTGCCATGTTCTAATTTCCTATCCTGTTTCTCCACTGTACCTGAATACATAGGAAATAAAACTCATATTTCATTTTATATCAACACAGAAATATACACACATAGATGGAAAGAATGTTTTTTTAAAATACTTTCAATTTGAAAAACTGATTTGTGAAATACTGTCTTTCTTCAAAAGGAAATCAACTTTAAAAAGCTATTCATAAATAATGGGCCCACAAGTATATGACCAACTGATATTTGACAAATCAGAAAAGAGTATCCAACTGAAAAAAGACTCTTTTTAGCAAATGGTAATTGAAGAATGGGACAGCGTCATGCCGAAGAATGAAATTGGACTACTTTCTTAAACTATATACAAAAATAAATTCAAAATGGATAAAGGACCTAAATGTGGGACATGAAATTATGAAAATCCTCGAGGAGAAAACAGGCAGCCACTTCTTTGACCTAGGCTGCAGCAACTTCTTACTAGGCAAGTCTCTGGAGTCAATGGAAATAAAAGCACAAATGAACCATTGGGACCTAATCAATATAAAAAAAACCTTCTGCACAGCAAAAGAAACAATCAACAAAACTAAAAGGCAACCAATGGAATGGGAAAAGCGATTTGTAAATGACATATCTTATAAAGGATTAGTATCCAAAATCTATTAAGAACTTACCAAACTCAACACCTGTAAAACAAATAATCCAGTAAAAAAAAATGGATGGAAGACGTGATAGATACTTTTCCAAAGATATCCAAATGGTTAAGACACATGAAAAGATGCTTAGCATCACTCATTATCACGGAAATACAAATCAAAACCACAATGAGATATAATATCATACCTGTCAAAATGGCTAAAATGAACAACTCAGAAAACAGATGTTGGTGAGGATGTGTAGAAAAAGGAACCCTTTTGCACTGTTGGTGGGAATGTAAACTGGTACAGCCACTGCGGAAAACAGAATGAAGATTCCTCAAAAATTAAAAATAGAACTACTTTTGACCCAGCAACTGCACTACTAGAAATTTATCAAAGTATATAAAAATGCTGATTTGAAGGGGCACATGCACCCCAATATTTATAGCAGTGTTATCAACAATAGTCAAATTATGGAAAGAGTCTAAATGTCCAAAAACTGATGAATGGGCAAAAAAGAAGTGGTATATATACACAATGGAATACTACCAGGAGATGAAAAAGAATGAAATCTTACCATTTCCAACAACATGAAACTAGAGGGTATTAGGCTAAGCAAAAAAGTCAGAGAAAGACATAATCATATGACTTCACTCATATGTGGAATTTGAGAAACTCAACAGATGAACATAGGGGAAGGGAAGGAAAAGTAAAAACAGAGGGGGAGACAAACATTGAGAGATGCTTAAAAACAGAGAACACGCTGAGGGTTGCTGGAGAGGTGGTGGGGTGTGGGTTTATGGGGGATGGGCATTAGGAGGCACTTGTTGGGATGAACACTGGGTGTTATATGTAAGAGATCAACCACTGGGTACTACTCCTGAAGCCAGGACTACACTATGTGTTTTCTAAATTGAATTTTAACTAAAGTAAAAAGCTACTCATAAATAATCTTCATCTTTGACATATAAAAATATATTCCAGATTGAATTAAAGACAGGAATTGAGTAGCAGTACTTAAAATACAGAATAGAAGAAACATAGAAATGTTTAATAGATTACTGTGCTACCAATTAGTAAACTTTATTAAATAAGGCTAAATAATAAATCTTGAAGGGCTTAACATAATTTTAATCGTAGTTTTAAAAAGTTCTGAAAAGCAAAGGATGTCATGAATAACAGATAAAGAAATACCAAAATAATTTCAAATAAATAAATAACATTCCTTATGCAAATAAATGCTACAAATCAAAGTAGAAGACCAATTGCATGTTAGAAAAGGGGGTAATGTTAATAATGTCTCTGAATGCAAAAGAGTTTCTGACAATGTTCCATATTTTCCCAAGAAAAATAAGGGACCAAGTTCCATAATAATTTTGCCCTTCAGGTCAATCTAATATTGTTCTTCATAATACAATTGGTGTTTATATGATATTGTTCTTCATTAAGATTACAGTTGATACAAAATACCTTAACAGACACTGAAGTCAAATATGTGTGTCATTCATAATATAAATATATGTCAAGTGGCTGTGCTTACAAAGGCTGTTCCTCAAATTTTGCAAAGTATAAATAATATTTCCTTGTTTCCTATCATCCAAAAATAAAAGAAATTAACAGGGGATAGGCAATATATCACTTGAAGTTTCACTGAAGGAAGATGCATTCACATTCACTTATGGAATTTTCCCTGACCCAGGGCCATAGAGCAATGCCAAAGGGGAACTGGCAAACTACTTTACTAGTTCCAATGCCTTTTTGAAGTAACATTTGTTATAAGCTCTAAGAGAAGTCTTGGCTTTGATTCTGGAGAATGAATATGTTCATAATTCATATACTAAATGGTAGAACATAAAGCTAGAGGATCTTGGAGGCATAGGAGTTTTACCTTTCTTGAAGGTACATGATTAGTATCACAGAAATCTGTATGGCTGGATAATACCATTTTCTATATTAGAGTGAAAACTCTAACCTCAGATCTCAGAAAGGCCAAATATAACAGTGGTCCATGAATTATTGTGGGGATTTATATGAAGTGCTGACCCTTTTAAGAGCAAGAACACTACGAAATCAGTCATGGACCTCTTTAGGCTTGTCCTCTTTCAGTTCTCTTGTTTACATTAACTGACAAAGCAACAGGGAACTTGACAGTTGGAAAGAGACTCAAAGTCTCATGATCTACACAGAACCAAATGAACAACTGACATTTTAAGCCCTTTTACTTTCTGCAAAGATCATTTTTGGGGAATGGCTCTCTAGAAAGGGAATTTATAACACAATAGTACCATTAAGTCTATTTCCTATTCTGTTCCTTACTCAGCATACTGGAATTTGTTTCAAATTCTGACACATTTTCTACTTCAAGGATTTTATTTGGAATAACAAGAGAGAGAGAAACAAAATGATTTGGGCAGGTGTAAGTTTGCTATTTAACTGTGATTGGAAACAATATTATCTCTGATGATAAAGGAAAAGTTGTGATGTAAATGAGCCTGGTTCCAAGCTTAGGGAAAAGTCTAAGGAATATAGGTTAACACAGCGATTAGGAGCCTGTGCATTTAAACATGTTAAAGACTCCCTTCTTTTATTTAGACTATTCATCATCTTAACTCCAACTTGTCTGCCCCAGCCCAAGCTCACCACCACATTGAGACAGGTATTCTTTAGCTATGAGTAAATTTTTTTAAATAAGAAAGACATTTATGGAAATTTCTCACATAGTTAACTACTTTGATAATACTCTTTAACGGCTTCATTATAGCATTAACATTTTATGAATAAACAAAAATTTATATATGATCTCAAGATTTGAGGCCTGGGTACAATAATGTGAGATACAAATATTTTATTTTATTTCTTTAAAATGTTTATTCATTTTTAAGAGGCATGGGGAGAGGGCAGGGAGAGAAAATCTCAAGCAGGCTCCACACCATCAGTGCAGAGACAAAACGGGGCTTGAACCCACAAACCATGAGATCGTGACCTGAACCAAAATCAAGGGTCAGACTCTTAACTAACCAAGCCACTCAGGTGCCCCCAGAGATTTTATTTTCCCCCAAAGATTTTAAATCTAATATTAACTCATATCTCAAGCAGTATATTTCCAAATAATAGAATATGATCAAGTAGGGTTTATTTACTTAATTTAAGAGGTATCCAATATTGTATCATATGTGAATACATAACTTTATATATTCATTGATAAAAATAGAAATATCTAATTATAGAAATAATAATAGATAATTGAGCACCCACTCCTGATAAAGATTATAATAAGCCAGAAAGAGAAGGGAATTTCTCTGTTTGGCAAAGAATCTCTATCAGAAATAATTGGCTAAAACTTTTAACAATAGTAAAATGAAAATAATTAAAATCAAGTACGAAGAAGAATGGCCGCTATGGTAAATAAAGTTATTGTTCCAAGTGATTCACTGGCCTTCCTATAAAAGGATTATATATTCATGTCTCACAGACGTTATACTAGGCAATGTAACTTGGTTTGCCAAATGTAGAATAGGACAAAATTAAATGTGCCATTTCTTAAGAAAACCTTTAACAATAACACAAATACACTATTTTTCCTGTGCAACTGTGCAATGAAAAAAGTTATTTCTTTTGTCCAGATGCAAGAATGAAAGTGACATACAGAACCAATCATGGGCCAAAAAGTAATTAAAGATTAAAGTGATTAAAGAAGAAAAAAGTTGTTATAAGTCATTGATACTTACAGGTAATTTTTATGACAACATATTTTGAGAAAAGCAATGGATAAAATCATAACCATTCCAATACACAACAATGAAATGAGACAAATATAATTTATAGGATGATTATTAGAAGAGAGAAATTTTATTTGCCGGATGAAGAAATGATGTATACTATGAACAAGGGAATTGTCTAAAATATAAGATGATTCAATAAATTGGCTAGTTATGAATTTGCAGAAAATTCAATCTTTACTTTATGGATGCAATAATTTGTAAACTAATGTGGGTAAATTATTTCATTTTCAGTAGCAATATAGATTCACAATGACCCAGGAATAAACCTTGCAAGATAAGTGAGAATCATGAAAAATAATATATCTTTACATTAGTATATAAAAGAAAACCTGATTAATAGGAGAGGCATACCATGTTCCTCAATGGATTGACTACTTAGTACTAAGGGTAAATATTTAACACAACTCAATATACAAATTTGTTGCAATTTAGACAAATCCCAGTGAGACTGTAGGAGGAAGATTGTTATAGGTGTTTGAAACTTGAAAGATATTTTAAAATCTTGTTTGAAATAAAATTTCAAGATTTGACATGTATTTTGAAAAGTAGAATAATCAGGTAAAATTTGGTCTATAATATGCTAACATTATATTTAAACTAATTAAAAATGTTGTAGGGACTGATGCAATTAATTGACCAAGTAGACAATATACAGTGCTATCTATAATTACTCAATTTTGGAGAGTTCAGATTATGATAAAGGTTACTTTTAATTCAAATGTGGAGAAAAGATAAATGATTAAATACTAAGTGTTGAAAAATTAAATTCTGACACCACATCTTACTATATATAGATATAACCTAGATCAATGAATGATTAACTTCAAGGGGTAGATCAAACACCAGAAAACATACATACTTTTATAATTGTAGTATATAAGAAAGATTTTGTATAGGGGCACGTGGGTTGCTCAGTTGGTTAAATGTCTGACTTCAGCTCAGGTCATGATCTCACGGTGTTTGGGTTTAAGTCCTGCCTTGTGCTCTGTGGTGACAGCTGGAGCCTGAAGCCTGCTTTGGATTCTGTGTCTCCCTCTCTCTCTCCCTGCCCTTCCCCTGCTCATACTCCCTCTCTCAAAAATAAATTAAAAAAATTTTTTTTCCTCTTTTTTATTTATTTTTGAGAGACAGAGAGAGACGGCATGAGCAGGGGAGTATCAGAGATGAGAGGGAGACACAGAATCTGAAACAGGCTCCAGGCTCTGAGCTATCAGCACAGAGCCCGACATGGGGCTCAAACCCACAAAGATGATATCATGACTGAAGTTGGACGCTTAACCGACTGAGTCACCCAGGCACCCCAAAAAATAAATTTTTAAAAATTTAAAAATTAAAAAAAAGAGAGACTTTGTATAAAAAACTCAGATTTATAATAGAACAAATTTTCATTGACTTTTTATAAAAGTTAAATGTTTGAATGTAAAACAGTGCCACTAAGTGTTAAATGACAAAGATGGAAGTTTGAGTGATACATAAGACAGAAACCACTATCAGAAGTTCACTGCCACCATAATTACTATAAAATTTTAACAAGCATATACAAATTTGCATGAATTAGACAGTCTGCAAGGAAGGTCTATAATATTTGAAAAAGTGGGAAGTATACAAGTTGCAAATTGACTGCCAGCATGTTCTTTGAGGACATTTTCTTAAAAAAAAAAAAGAAAGGCACAGGAAAGTAAGTCCAAGGAAACAGTGAAGGTCTCTTGGCAAGGGGCCACTAAGAGTTTGAAGCTGTCAAAGTAGCAGGTTGGTTGGGAAATGGTCCTGAAAAGAAGGAAACTGGAAAAAAAAAAAAAAAAAAAAAGGAAGCTCAAAAATCTTTGGAAAATTTACATCATGTCCTTGATTGACTTTTAAACTATGAATAAATAGGGCAAGATTCTAGAATGTCTAGGAGAAAGTAAGTGCTAGCAAGCTAAATAGGCAGGCATTTCAAAGGGAGCCCCATACATCCAGCCTGAATGGAAACACACTGTCTTTCATTTCAGGGGCCAGAAAGACAAATTTTAAGAGTGAGGCTCCAATGCCTCGGTGGTTCAGTTGGTTAAACATCTAACTTTGGCTCAGGTCATGATCCTGTGATTTGTGAGTTTGAGCCCAGTGTCAGGCTTTATGCTGATAGCTGAATCTGGAGCCTGCTTCAGATTCTGTTGTCTCCCTCTCTCTCTCTGCCCCTCCCCCACTCTCACTGTCTGTCTCTCAAATATAAACATTAAAATTTTTTTTTAAAGAATAGTGAGGTTCAACTTCAAGAATCAAGGAATACATACCAGAAATAAAAACAAGATTAAATAGGAGAATCTCAACAAAGCCAAAAAACATATCTCTGAGAAGTATGATATACCTGGCACTTATATTGCCAAAGCATGATATAGAAAAGGGACATAGTCAAAAGTCGTATTATAGTTATAAAGTCCTTTATGTAAATGAGAAAATAACCAAATAAAAACAATATTTAAAGAAATTGTGGCTGAGATTTTTGCACATGTAATAAAATACCTTAACCCACACATTTAAGAGATTCAGTGAATCCCAAGTATGATATAAACAAGTCAAATTTCACTGGACTATTACTAAAACTCAGGAACAAAAAAATTATAACAAAATCAGAGAGGGGGAAACTAATTTACTTATTTTTTTATTTTTGAAAGAGAGAGAGAGAGACAGACAGCCAGACAGACAGTATGAACAGGGGAGGGTCAGAGAGGGAGACACCGAGTCCAAAGACAGGCTCCAGGCTCTGAGCTAGCTGTCAGCACAGAGTCTGACATGGGGCTTGAACCCAAGAACTGTGAGATCATGACTTGAGCCGAAGTCGGATGCTTAACCGACTGAGCCATGCAGGTGCCCCAAGTCATATTATTTTTAAAGGAAAAATTGTAACACTAACAGCAACTATTCAATAGGAAAAATTGTGTCCAGTAATAGAATATTTAAAAAGTGGTGAAATGGAAGGAAAATTAATGAACTTAAACCTCTATATACAACACAAGGTCCTCATAAGTGGAGACAAAAACCAAGGTTTTTCAGTAAAAAAAAAGTTGAAAGAATTTGTTGCCATAAGACTTCTCTCACTATAAAAAATAACAGTAGTTATTTTGGCTGAAGAAAATGATCCCAGAAGGAAACACAAGACCTCAGGAAGAACTGAAGGGAACCAGAAAATATAAATATTGGGTCAAGGTTGACTGCTAAAAATCATAAAACAATTGTATGACTTATAATAAATGTAAAAATAAACTACTGTGAATAAATGAAATCAAAATGTTCTTCCCCCCCATTGTTTAGGAAGTCAAATAATAATTTAGGTGAAGTATAATAAATTCCATACATATATTACTAATAAGAGAAGTTATAAACAAAAATCCAATAAAGTAAAAGTTAAATTTAAAATGTCACTGCTTAATGCAAAAGTAAGCAAAAAGGAGAAATAAAGAAATAAAGAACAGATGGAAATATAAAATTCAGCAAAATGATAAACTGAATTATATTGAAAATTATATTAAATATAAAAAGATTAAAGAGTAAAATTTAAACTGAACATTTTGAGACTCCATTTTTTAAAAAGACAAGGCATATACTGTTTAACTTACATACTTTAAACCTAAGAACACATCCTTGAACACAAGAAATTAATCCTTGAAATAAAAGTATGGAAAATAAAATACAAGACTTAACAAAAAATAGAAATTTCTTAATGATACAAGGGTCAATTAGTAAGCAAGAAATAATCCCAAATTTGTATGCAACTGATAACATAAATTGAAAATACAAGTTATAATCACTTCGGATATTAACACACGTCTCTGGGTAACTAAGAACGCAGATTTAAAAAAATATATATATATATATACACATATATGTATGTGTGTGTATGTGTGTGTAAGATATATAAGATATATATATCTATATACATTATATATATATATATATATTTTTTAGAGATCTTAGCATGAGTAACTAACTTTAAAAGACATACATAAGAAGTTAAATCATACATGGGCAATAACCCCAGAATGCACATTCCTTTGAAAGAGCACATGCATATTTACCAAAACAAGCACTATTTTGTTCCAAAATTCAAGTATTACAAGGACTAAAATCATAGATTGCAAAAGGAGGCAAGATGGCTAAGAAGTAGGGAGTTGTGTACTTCCTGCCTGCATTTCTCAAACAAAGAAGGGCTGAAGCCAAAGGACGCTAAACCACAAGTGGCTGGGAGGAAAAGAGACAGAGTCCACTAAGAGGACAGCCTGATAGGTGTGTGACTGCAAACTGGAGAAGATAAAAATGAGCCAGGACACAGAGGCACGGAGGGGAGGGAGCCCCTTCTGTGGAGAGACAAAAAGAAAAGAAAGAGTGGCTGAAACTGCTGGCAGATCTGTCCCTGGAGAAGAGAAAAACCTCTGCCAAGGACGGAGAGGGATCCTATCATCTCATCTCTAGTCACAGAGCGTTCAGAGATTCTCTTTCTCTCTCTCTCTCTCTCTCTCTCTCTCTCTCTCTCTCTCTCTCAATGGTTATTTATTTATTTATTTAAATCATTTTTTGTCAAATTGGTTTCCATATAACACCCAGGACTCTTCCCCACAAGTGCCCTCCTCCATCACCACCACCTCTTTTCCTTCTCCCCCTCCCCCTTCAACCCTTGGTTCCTTTCCAGTATTCAGTAGTCTCTCAGGTTTTGTGTCCCTCTCTCTCCCCAACTCTCTTTCCCCCTTACCCTCCCCCTGGTCCTCCATTAGGTTTCTCCTGTTCTCCTGTTAGACTTATGAGTGCAAACATATGGTATCTGTCCTTCTTCACTTGTCTTATTTCACTTAGTATGACACCCTCAAGGTCCATCCACTTTCCTACAAATGGCCATATTTCATTCTTTCTCATTGCCATGTAATACTCCACTGTATATATATACCACTTCTTCTTGATCCACTCATCAGGTGATGGACATTTAGGCTCTTTCCATGATTTGGCTGTTGTTGAGAGTGCTGCTTTGAACATTGGGGTACATGTGCCCCTATGAATCAGCGCTTCTGTATCCCTTGGGTAAATCCCTAGCAGTGCTATTTCTGGGTCATAGGGGAGTTCTAAGGATAGTTTTTTGAGGAACCTCCACACTGTTTTCCAGAAGGGCTGCACCAGTTTACATTCCCATCAACAGTGTAGGAGGGTGCTCTTTTCTCCACATCCTTGCCAGCATTTATAGTCTCTTGATTTGTTCATTTTAGCCACTGACCGGTGTGAGGTAGTATCTCAGTGTGGTTTTGATTTGTATTTCTCTGATGATGAGTGACGCTAAGCATCATTTCATGTGCCTGTTGGCCATCTGGGTATCCTCTTTGAAAAATGCCTGTTCAGGTCTTCTGCCCATTTCTTCACTGGGTTATTTGTTTTTCAGGTATGGAGTTTAGTGAGTTCCTTGTAGATTTTGGATACTAGCCCTTTATCTGATATGTCATTTGCAACTATCTTTTCCCATTCTTCCGGTTGCCTATTTTTTTTTATTGTTTCCTTTGCAGTACAGAAGCTTTTATCTTGATAAGGTCACAATAGTTCATTTTGCTCCTGATTCCCTTGCCTTTGGGGATGTGTCGAGTAGTAAATTGCTGCGGTGGAGGTCAAGGAGGTTGTTTCCTACTTTCTCCTCTAGGGTTTCGATGGTTTCTCTCTCACGTTCAGGTCCTTTAGCCATTTTGAGTTTATTTTTGTGTTGGTGTCAGAAAGTAGCCTAGTTTCATTCTTTGCATGTTGCTGTCCAGTTCTCACAGCACCATCTGTTACGAGGCAGTTTTTTTTCCATTGGATACTCTTTCCTGCTTTGTCAAAAATTAATTGGTCATACATTTGAGGGCCTAGTTCTGGGTTCTCTATTCTATTCCATTGGTATATGTGTCTGTGTTTGTGCCAATACCATGTTGTCTTGATGATAACAGCTTTGTAGTAGAGGTTGAAGTCTGAGATTGTAATGCCTCCTGTTTTGGTTTTCTTCTTCAATATTACTTTGGCTATTCGGGGTCTTTTGTGGTTCCATACGAATTTGAGGATAGCCTATTCTAGCTTTGAGAACGCTGGTGCAATTTTGATGGGGATTGCATTGAATGTGTAGATAGCTTTGGGTAGTAATGACATTTCACAATGTTTATTCTTCTGATCCATGAGCATGGAATGTTTTT